>CM030890.1:20479991-20639991 GCA_018136845.1 Heterotis niloticus
ATAATAATCACTATTATCATCATTATTATTATTATTATTATTAATAATAATAATCGTGTTATTATTATTGTTTGCCACCAACAGCAACAGACTAATAAAGCGGCGACGCCGCTACTCAGGGAGTGCGCTTGGCGGTGTGTGATTCAGCGGGGGGGAAGCAGCTGGAGCGGCGGAGCTGGAGGAGCTGCCTCCCCGCTGACTCACACCGCTGCCCTGGCGACGTTGAGCACCGCGTCCTCCTGCGGTTTCCAGGAATGGGCAGTCGGTGTGTCAGCCTTGTGTTTCCCGGTAGCCTCCGCTGCAGCGTGACTCACTCCAGCCCGAATAAGCGAGCGCCTCACGGAAACTCGGAAAGTTACCCCAGCAGGGGTTCCGAGAGCCACTGGGTCGCGATCGAATCGGAAAACATTCCTCATGTAACGTCCCGCGTTGAAAAATCCTTCGAGTCGACACGTTCGTCAAACTTTTCACCGCTTCAGCCGCAACACTCGCGAAGACTTTCACGCAACCATACGGTCAAACGTCACCGATGCACATCGCCGCGGAGTCCTGTCCCTTGGCGTTGCACATTCACAACCGCGGGCAGTTACAACGATTATCAGCATTAACTTGTGACGTGATAATTACTTGCCCGCATTTGTACGATCATTTCCGCCACCGCTGCTGCTACAAATAATAAGGATTATAGTATAAATAATAAGGATAATGGTAAAAAAAGCGCAGCACATGTGATAGAAGAGCGCAGCGCGAAGCCAGAAGGAGATGCGCGCTGTACAAAAATAAAGACGTCATCAGGCGCGCGGACGGAGCCAGCCCAGTGCGCAGCGCACTTTCTCCCCGCAGGACCACAACAAATCTCAGCATGTGGATGCGCGACGCGGGATCTCCGGCAGCAGCATCACCTCCACCACCACAACCATCATCTTCGGAGCTCCCCGCACGGCCAGTGCAGCGTCCGGCGCCGGCTCTTTAAAAACAAGCCCGCTCCTGTGACTGACAGACGCACATTTACACACACGCTCACACTCACCCAAACACAGGTAGGAGGACAGTCGGTCCGCTCTGTTTATCTCCTTTTTTACTCCCCCCCCCTCTTTAAAAGGTCGGGCACGCTGAGCTTAAACTATCCCGTCTCGATTGCGTTCATTCCGTCGAGATATTTGTTGGTTATTGTCAACTGTGCGTGTTTTTAAGAAGCGGCGGACCAGGAAGAAGAAGAAGGAAGAAAAAAAAAAACATGTAACTGTAGTGTGCGTCGGAACAGAGGCAGGGGGCTCGTCTTCTAGAAACCTCCAGCTGCAGAAGGGTTCGGGCTCGTCTGGTTATTATCATTATTACTGCTGTTATTGTCAACATCGGGATTGTTATTTGGTGAGGAAGGACAGTGCACAAGTGCGCCGACTGCGTCTGTCCCGAAATGTTCTAGAACGGTTCTGTGAGGTTCGCGCAAGAGGGCTACGCACTTCTCCGCACCCTTTTCTCGCGGCTCGCGGAGCGGGCACGCCCACCTCCGCAGCGTGCGTACGTGCGTCTGTGCGTGCGTGCGCGCGTACGCGGTGTGTTTTCCTCGGCTCCATGTGACCGCAGCGTCCGTGAACGCTTCGTGCTCCCGTTTCTCCACGGCTCTGCCCCCCCGTTCGTCCCCCCGCACCGAATCCCAAAGCGGGTTTATCTGCGCGACACTTTTTAAAGCCTCCTTGCACGGGTCGTGTTTACACTGCGCGACCGACAGGGGGCGCCCGCGGGCCCCGCGTCCAGTAAACGCGCAGCATCCGCCGGCCAAAGTTTTCCTTGTTTTTTTTTTCCTCCCCTCCTACGCACTGCGTCCAAACGTGTATGAGCCGCGGAGCACTTACATTAAATAGCATGCATCCAACTTTAATATGTGTACAATTTATATTAATAATCTATTTTAATATATTCTTTTATTTTACTGTATACTCTGGCCGTTTTGTGCTGCAGTGGTGACATTAAAATCTGGTTAGAGATGCACTTTTTGCTTAATATGAGTCTTGCTGTACTTGTGAGGTGATGTGTTATTTTTGTTCCAATTCAAGTGTAATATGTGCATATAAAGACATGTTCTCAGAGCTCAGATGCTAGAGGTGATGAATAAAAAGTAGAGCAAAGTCCCTGCTTACAGGAGCCATAGTTCTGTTCTTGCTCAGGCTTGAGTAGGTCAGGGAGTGTGTGTGGGGGTGGGGGTGGGGGGTTCAGTTTTACCACCTTAGTTTTTTCAGCTGGAAAAATAAAATATAAGCTTACTGAAAGTCAGCAGAATTGCATCTGTTCCCGTGCCTGTGCGTGTCAGTTTATTACAGCGTGTTTTAACTGTGAAAGTGTGTATGCGCTTTGCTCTGCTCTAGAGTACAAGCATGGAGGAGAGTCCAGGCCCTCCTTCAAGCAAGTCTCCTCACGGCTTGGTGGAGTGGAAGAAGAGGGTTAAATCTGAGTATATGAGACTCCGGCAACTGAAGCGTTTTCGAAAAGCTGAAGAGGTCAAGGTGATGTTTCCTAGCGGTTAGGAGTATCATCGGTTGTGTTTGTCATTTTGAAAATTACTTTTAACTAGCTTTGTCTTTGGCTTTCTTTCCCTCTATCCTTCTACAGTCATCTAATTGGTTCCTGACAAAGCTGCAATGTATGAAAATACTTAAATCAAGACACTGTTTATAAAACAGTTTATATGAGTAAGAAACAACACTTTGTGTAACTTCTAGCATTTAAAAATATTTGGCACTGCGATGTAATTAAAACAAACACAGATTTATTAACATCAAGGAGTACATACATCTTTTTTTTTTTTCTTTTTTTTTTACAGAACTCTGTTCTGGCAGTTAATGATCATTTATGTCCTTACTGTATTCACCCATGCAGAATAGCACTGAACGCTACCCTATTGACTGATGTAGCACAGTAATAAATAGATATGACATACATTGTTTTATTTTCTGGCAGATTTTTTTATTGATCAGATTATCAAATTATCGATTATTATTAATTTGAGACGTGGTATTACCAATCAAATCAGGTTCTAGCAAAAACGTGTCATGTCAGTGCGTATAGATGGAGGGATGAAGTATTTGGTCCAACTTAGTTATGTTTACAATACAGAGATACGGTATGTCCTGTAAAACTTTGGCTACCTGAAATTCTGTCAAGACTCTTGGCCAAAAAACTGGGCCTTATTTATGTCTTTTGTTCCTCTGTGCTTTATTTTGTAACATTTATTGTTGCTTGCAATTTAATGCATATAAGTGTGTTATATAGGTGTTAAGCAAATATTTGACAAAATCTTAGTACCTGACGCATTTCATAGCTGACGGTCATTAAACAACATGTCTTGTGGTACTGACTCAAAAAAATTATTTGCAAAAAATTCCATTATCTAGACAGTCATATTTTACAGAAGATGAAGACAAAATGAAAGTAATCCTTGCCCTAAATCATGGACTAAATATGAATTCATCATTATACCACTGTTAGTACTAAGTTATAGGTGTATTCCACAGGATAGATATTCTGATAAGATAATATTTACAGATTTAAAAGTACTGTGTATTTGTTTTATGAAACCCATTCTGCAAGCTAGCTATATAAATGATCTAATTATCTAATTTCTTTAGAAAGCAACATGAATGCCGTATTTAGTTCATAGGTCATTCATAAATTAAATAATGTGTTCATAAATTAATAAATTGGGGAGTGCAGTGAGTTCATAAATTATTATATGCAAAAACACTTATCAGCCAAAGACAACCATCAACACACAACAGGCAGTTTGCAACTTTTTAGAGCTTTATGTTTCACTAAAGGTTCTTGAAGTCATAAAATAACCAACTTGTACTTACATATGTCTCCATAATGTGCGTTGTTCTGAAGTCCAAATTTTTCTTTTCCCAGTCTCTTTTCATGTCCAATCGCAGAAAGATCAAGGAAAGGACCAATATGCTCAACGATGACTGGCTGAAGCTCAGAATACAGCCCGTTCCACTGGCTTCTTCAATGGGATCCATTTCCAATGGCAAGGTAGAATTTCAAAATCTTTCCTTTTTCTTTACAAAACTAATAGTTCCATAGAACTAATGTGACGAGCCATTACAGTTAGAACTTATAGGCTGACCACTCATGCCTCCAACCTCTCATTCTACCTGGCGCATTCCCAAAACATGGATCGCCCCTAAAATTGTACCGCACCCATAGCTCTTCCTACCAACTTTTTTCTCTTCCATTCCTTTCACTTGACTGCCAAGGGCGGAGGCACATGTTCTCTTATCGCTTCACAGGGAGAATATTTGGTTCTCCCTTTCCACCACTCTCGCCATTCCTTCTTGAGTTCCATGCTCTGTCCATCATTTCCTCAGCTGCAGTCTATGTGATTATATTCTGTTGCACTCCTCTGGCTGCATCTTGGATGATATCAATATTTTGTTGAGTGCCCACCCAACAGACATCACTCCTCTGATACTTCTGGGTGGCTTTAATACATATTTCAGACTTCTTGGCAACCAGCCTTTTGTCACTTGTGCAGCTCCTTGGACTCTCTGTGTGCTAGTGCTCAGCCACAAACGTGGTGCACAACCATCTAAACCTTGCCTTTTCCAGGAATCAGGACTTTCTAATCCTCTTTTGTTACTTCATGTTTCATGTCTTCATATCATCACATTCAATTTTCATTTAGTTTTCACCACACCATCCATCATTATCACCTTTGTTTTTCCCATCAGACACAATTCTACTGTCAGCTGCTTGTGTCAGATGTGCTGGTTGAAAACAGGCCTTTTGCCTTCTGAATGTTTATTGCCCGCAAAAATTCATGTGAGAGTTAACTGCAGCCCCAAAATGTATCCTATTTTTTGGAAAGCAGCACTATCAGAATTTGGACCTGAACAAATCAACTTTCCAAATGTGCTCTGCAGTTATTTGAAGCGAGAGGATGCGCTTACAATTCCTCAGACAAAATTTTTATTGCTTGTCATTTATTTCTGAGCCTTAACAGTAGAACTGGTACTAGTAGCAAAGTTTTAGTGTTCTTTGTTGATGCCTTTCTTGGTCTGTGTTGCAGGAGTGTACTGTGGATTCTGGCTTCCCCGCATTTAAGAAGCAGGCTGTTTTAATGAGGACTTTGAACACTGTGGCTGGAATCCCTTTCATGTACTCCTGGTCTCCTCTGCAGCACAATTTCATGGTAATTTTATCTCAAATACATTCACACCGCAGGATTCAAGCTCCCGGTTTTTGAGTTCCCAATGTAGCAGCATGCAGTACGTTAACACCCGGATTGGCATCCGAGTCAAAAAGTTTGAGCATAACAGCATATCTGTATCCGAACAAACCAGAATCACATCAGACAGTATTAAAAATTGTCAAAAATACAAGTTTGTTTCATTCACTGCACTCAGCATCTGCGATCTCAAGCTGTGCCCTATGTGGTCTGTGTTCGAATGTAGTTCACTTATTTTATGGTTTTGTGATTTCCTTCATTTCTGTTCATCTGATAAGTAAAATGTACAATAGGTACATTTTATTGATTTTTCTGTTTTATATTGTTTTCAGTTCTTCATTAAATGTTCATTGCTATCATTACTTGTTATAAGGAATGAAACAATGTGTGATATTAAATTTAAAAAAATAACTACATGTAAACACACATCATTAACTGCTTGGCACTTAGATAATTGGCATTTAAAGTGTTTTTATCGGGTTAAAATGGTTATTTTAGTGCTTAGTGAGTTTTAAGGATATTCTGGGGAAATTAATTGAGGTTTCTTGGATGAAACTGGAACGAAACATAGTTTTCATCACAAGAAATAATGGAAATTGCTTCCCAGTATCTGAGTTTACATATTAATCATATCTAGGCGGCAGTTACATTCTGATACCAGGGTATTGGTGTACATGTTATACGCTAGCTGTGTCCAACATGAAATATTGCATTTCTTTTTTTTACTTTTTTGTATAGCACTGTAAACTTTTTTTTTTTTTTTTTAATTTATTGAGTTGACGGTTTATTCAGCTAAATAATTTTTTACTCTAGCAGTTTAGGGCAAGTACTTTGCTCAGGGGTACTACAGTTTGAAAGGAGCAAGATTTGAACCAGGGTGCTCTGAGTATCCTGCAAAGTATTCCACCTCCTTATCATACAAATAAGCTATATAATATATCAGTAAAACAAAATAAAATGTAATATTTGTATCAGCTTTGTAGCTGCTGTGCCACTTGCTGCCTTACAGGTGGAGGACGAGACATTCCTTCACAATATTCCCTACATGGGTGATGAAGTGCTGGAGCAGGATGAGGCTTTCCTGGAGGAGCTCATTGACAACTATGATGGCGTGCATGGGGACCGAGGTGACCCTTTTATTTGTCCCCTCTCACGTTTAGGATCTGATATATACTGAATATATACCGATTTATATGTTCTGCAGCATAGTTTTACTTCACATGCACAGTACCCCAGCTGTATTCACGTACAGCTACGCAGACGCACATATACACTGCTGTGCGCATGTGCACATTGTGCATGATGTACACGGATAGTAAAAAAAATGATTTAGGAAGATATAGAAACTAGGAAATTTCAGGCCTTTACAGCATTTTCTAACTCATTTTGGAGAATAAGTCTTATACTCTAAAAATGCACATACTTGACAAACAAATCAATACTTAAGTCACACCAGAGTATAAGTTGCATTTAGCAAATGTTTTACCAGTAGGACCTTGGTGCAATGAAAATTTGGACATAGAGAATTCAGATACTGAAGGATTTCTGTAATTCCTTGCATAGTATGGCTTCCAGTTAAAGTGCATTATAGTCCACTGCTCACTTCCCTTCAAGTGAGAACACACAATCCCCAAACTCTAGATTGAGATGCAGGGTTATATTAAGCTGTAACCATGAATCCACGATGGATAAATGTAAGAAAGCACTGTTATTTGTTTTCCTTAAGAACTGATTTGGCCGGATTACAATATGAGTTGATGAAGTGCGGCTCAGTATTGAGCAAATGGCGCATATTTGAAATTACAGCAGACTGAAACGCTTTAGACCTATGCAGAAATGTAGCATCACTTCAGTTATCCATAAACAAATGTGCTACAACAGTTGCACCTTGCGGAAATGAGAAACAGAACATATTAAAGGAAGACTTGGAAAATATTAAATATACTGTATCGGTAAATGGAGCCCCCTAAATGTTGTAGGAAAACAAGGAATTAAGTCCTCAGATATTAAATGCATCTTGAGAATTATTTCACAGGATACAGTCTTTGACATGGACGTTCGTATGAGTGATGATGGCATCACTAGGGTTCTTTTTATTTACTTAAACAGCCTATTGTGATGACATCATGGCTTAAGAAGAATGCCCTATCTGTCCATGGCCAGTGAATGTGTGTGGCCTGGGTTGTATTGTTTTCCAGAGGGCGGCTTTATTAATGATGAGATCTTCAAAGAGCTGGTGGAGGCACTAAGCCAGTACTCTGACCAAGAGGAAAGTGAAGTTGGAGAACAGGAAGACGATGATGAGGAGGGATCGAGGAAGAGCATGGATGTGGAACTAAAAGATGTCAGTGTGGATTCACCAGCTGTCTGCAGTAAAACTGAGTGGAGCTTTACAGAGGGTAGGTTATTGCTTAAGCAAACCACAACCTTAGCCACACAAAGCAAAGAGGTCCTTGGCTGCACAGAGTTCTCTCTAATAAGCACTGAGCTTTGAAGTAACTGGAGTGATAATTGGGAAATGTCCTGGGATCCACCCTTAGTGTCGTAATGTCCAGGAAATACAGGTTAATAGGACTACTTTCTTCTGTCATTTCCCAGACGCCCTTCCAAATAAAGATTTACCAGCCAGTAAGAAGATGCCCCACGATAAAATATTCAAGGCGATTGCTGCCATGTTTCCATATAAAGGCACTACAGAGCAGCTGAAGGAAAAGTAAGTAAAACGTCTTGTAGTTGTGTCTCAAGATACCTGCATGTCTCTAATGGACAGAGAAAGAGGCAGTCTGAACAGCAACAGTACAGTACTGTATCCTTCTGGAAGGCTTATAATTATGGACTTACCTCACTGACACAGCATGCAGACTGTCTTTGGCTTACAATGAACTCACACGACAGTCAAGAATAATAAATAATAATTTAAAAAAATGGACGAAAATTGTAAAAAAGCTACTGATTTCCAGGAATTCTGGTTATCTTATGAAAATATGAAAATGCATTAATATTCTGCACCTTTGTACCTGCATTGCATGTATGTATGACATCATAACATATTGATCGTGTAAGGTGAACGCGGGACGAGGCTGTGTTATACAACACAATGGCAGTGCCCCACCCACACGCAGTCAGCAAATATTTTCTTGCATCTCATACAGTCTTAGTTGTTTTCACAAGCATTCAACATCTTCGTATGACTGCTGTCGTATTCCCATAGCTCCCCATCCACCTCTGTGCTTGCTACATCATGATCGATGGTGACTTGTGATCTGGCTGTTGGTCCCTCACCCAGCTGTAAGTCGAGGGAAGCCTGCATTGATTCTTATTCCACTGTGTATGATCTTTACAGGTACAAGGGCCTTTTGGAACCCCCTAACCAGGTGAAGCTGCCTCCCCAGTGCACCCTCAACATTGATGGACCCTTTGCCAAGTCGGTGCAGCGGGAGCAGTCGCTGCACTCCTTCCACACGCTCTTCTGCAGACGCTGCTTCAAATACGACTGCTTCCTCCACCGTAATCTTGCCTTTGCTTGTTTCTGTCATTCATCCTTTGTATGTACAGCCCTCTCCCATCTTCCTCAATTTTTTACACCTTTTCACTGGTCCAGCAGCACCATCACCCCCATCCCCCTTTTAGTGCTGCCACTTTACCGTATGGTTGGTGTGGTTCTGCAGTCATCTGCAGTGACAGTTGTGTTTCTGTCCAGCGTTTCATGCCACACCCAGCGTGTACAAGAGGAAGAGCAAGGAGATCCGCGTGGAAACGGAGCCCTGTGGACTGGACTGTTTCTTGTTGCAGGTGAATGCGCGTGGTACTACCCATTCGGAGCCATGATGTTTTCTTGCCTGTGCTGTATCTGTATTGTCAGGATGCTTTGCATAATTGAATTAAAAACAATTTATACAGCTCTGCCATTTTTGTGTTGGACCAGTTAGATATTTTACTTATGAGCTAGGTTTTAATAAAGTGGAATATCTGGAATATCCTAGTGTTGTAGCCAACTGCCTCTTAGTCTTGTACCCACATGATGAGACAGAGCCATGGCAGTTTACCTTAGAGGTGTGTTCGCAAGGTTTAATGTTTAACCTAAAAATGCAACATTGCAAAGTATGGGGGGGGGGACTGTGGACGGTCCATTTCCTGGAAATAAGCCAATGAGTCCTTATGTTAACCATAAGACACCCATGCATGTTAGTGGAATAGTTAAAAAGATAAACCTGGCTCGAAGTTTATTTAAGATGCGCTTTAAATTTTTATTTCACCCTTGACTCCCATCTGTCCAGCGTTTGTTGCCTCACAGTAGGAAGTGAGCTGGCATCAAGTCTCAGCTCAGTGTCCCCTTGGATGATATTTTAGCATCAGTTTGTCAGACAGGGAGATTCCGCTTCTCCTCAGGATCTCAGAAACGCAACTCGCATTGTATGATTAGGATTTTTTTTAAAGTCCAACTTCACTCATTTCAACAGCAAACTTTTTAAGCACTTTGTGCTTTGACACATTAATTTAACCAGTGGTACAGAATGTAATGCAGTGATGGAGCCATTTTTTTTCACTCATCTTCAGTTACTTTTCCTCACTTGTCTGCAGAAAGGAGCAAAGGAGTTCGCAGAACAGAACATGTTAAGGTCTCAACGGTCCCGACGGCGGAGAAGACAACCACGGATCTCCAGCTCCAGCTGCCCAGGGTCATCAGTCTCGACCACAGAGGTCAAGGATGGTGACAGTGACCATGAGACTACAAGCTCCTCAGGTCAGTCCACATCCGAGGCATTATAACAGTCTTCACTTCCATCCATAGATGTGGTGAAAACCTGGTCAATTAGTATAAAGCGCACTTGGAGCAGAATAAGCAGATCGTTCATTTAGCAATGCATTTGCTGTTGACCATTGGAAGGACTACACTTCCTTTTGATCATCTCACCGCTAAACCGAAAATCTCTCCAAGCATTTTCCCCAGGTTCCTTTGCTGATACTTGAAAAATGTTTGCAAAGAACCCCTCCTTCTAAAAACCTCAAAATTGCATAATGTTTAAATAAAATGACATACTTAAATCCAATTTAAAAGGAAAAGAAAATGAGAGAGCAGCCTGGAAAACGGGGGGTCACGTGCAGAAACGTACATCACTGGTTTCTCCAAGCAAAGAATCTCGCAGATGACCTGATAAGTACAACCTCCCGTTGCTCTGTCCTTCTAATTTTCGGTTGTCATTGACAAAAATGTTTAAAAACACGGTGAGGGAAGTGACCATATGAGGTTACGCAGACTCTTTTCCTTCTGAGAAAGAAAGAATTTAAGGACAGTGTTAAAAACACTGCCCGATAAACTGCAACACACGCTGCCACAGTCCTGCTCTTGACCTCCCGTCACCCTGTGTTGAGCCCCTCGCCTTCCGCCACCAGGTTCATCAGCACAGCCCTGGAGCAGAATCTGAAGCATGACCCACTTTGCCTCCCACTGGAAGACATAACCTGCCGTTCTCACAAGCCCACCTCCAAAACCCATTGCATCCCATACCGAGTGTTGTTCCTTGGTGGCACTGCAGGTGGCCTTGGAGGCCTAGATGCCATTGTGTTTACATGTTGTGGTGTCAGGTCTCCCACACAAAACCACTCGCTGTGGAGGCAAACCGATCACAGTAGCCAAAAAGCTTGCATACATTCAGTTTCCTTCCCAAGCCACATGCTTTGGGGGGAGAACATTTAATGTGTGAGAGGGAGTCCTCATGGGCAACGATGGCTCGCCAATCCTGTTTTTGCAGAGGGAAACTCACGCTGTCAAACCCCCATCAAGATAAGGCCTTGCGGGGAGGCTGGGGAGGAAGTGGAGCCAGCGGTTCAGTGGAGCGGGGCGGAGGAGTCCCTCTTCAGGGTCCTGCATGGCACCTATTACAACAACTTCTGTTCCATCTCCCGCCTCATTGGCACCAAGACCTGCAAACAGGTGGGCCCCGTTTGTAACACCGCAACGGGAACCCATGTCTGCGTGACTCCCGCTGCATGTGTGAGATGAGTTCTATGCAACGCATGCCTGCACAGAGACAAATGTATTAACATTTATCTGGTTGGCAGATGCTTTTCTCAAAAGTAAAAAAGAAAAACACCAGTCAGTAAAAAAGACTGAGCTATAGATACAGACGCGTGATCTTCAGAACACAGTTTGTCCAGTGCCACCAGTGTTGCCTGCACACACATGAACAGGTACAGAATTAGAATCAATAGGAAATAAAAAGTGATGATGATGGATGGTGTGTTGCAAGCTTATAGAGTAGTAGGGTATCAGGAAAGAATTGGTTCTGAGAAGGCTGTGTGTTTGAGACCTTTCAGGAATGCAGAGATGGATTCATTGCAGTCCAACTGAATTAAATTTTTTTTTCTCATATTTTCAGAAGATGGTGGGTGGTTTCTTATATTTTGCCAACAGATTTTGGCCCGAAGCAAATTGCAAAGGTCTGCCATGAAATGGCCATATCAGGTTTTGAAGCTTATGTCCACACTCTTTTACATTTATTTATTTGACAAAAACTCAACTGTTAATTAACTAGCATTTCAGTGACACTTTTGTCCCAGGTGACTTAAAGTTCTAGATGCACTGAATTCCTTACAGTCATTTGACCATTTCTGTACCAGAACAGCACAAAACCCATTCGGTCACAGTCTCACGTGCGCGCGCGCACACACACACACACACAAACAAAATAGAGTCACAAATTTGCCTTACACATGCCTTTGGACTGTGGGAGGAAACCAGAGTGCTGGGGACAAATCTACATGAGCACAGGTAGAACATGCAAGGCTGAGCAGGGGTTAAACCTACAACCTGCAGTGTTTCAAAATCAGTGACAAAGCACTCAGATATACAGTTGTAGAAAGTAAAACAAAAATTATGAATTTACTGTGAATAATTGGGTGAGCTACTGATCAGTCACGTAGCTGCTGTAAAACATCCCCTTCCCGAAAAGACGGAAAAACCAGCAGCAGGTAAAATGCATGTCGTATTTCTGCAAACCTCTGCCAAGCCCGTCTGTGTTCCTGTACCGTGTCATTTAATACCCGGCGTACATCTGGTGCCAATTTTTTTCCTTCTCTTGTTCTCCTCTCTGAAGGCCTGTGGTTTCTGTGACTGGAAATGCCAATACAAGCTCCAGTACAAAGGCCATTTTTCCTCCTCCTTTTAAATGGGAGCTTCCCAAATCAGTTGTTGGCAGGCAAAGTAGAAAGGTGGGGCGAGGAGAGGCTCGGGCCGGAGGTGCAACAGGGTGACTTCACCAAGTAACGCTGCACTTCTCCATGTTCAGCTGCCGTAGAGACACAGCGGCAGGGTCTGCAGCTTTAAATGACTGGATGACGGCGGCTCAACTGCCTTCCCGTTGCTCTGTTACATCATGCTCCACCTGGGCATCAAGTGTACTGGCTTCTGGACATGTCAACCCAGCACGGGGGTGTTTTCTCACTGGCATCTTCTTCTTGGGCTTCAGCAGGGATCTTTTTACCAAATGGCACAGTACAAAGCATCAGTTATTACCCTGTGGTTTGCAGTGTACAGCTTCGTTCAAGTCACTCTTAAAGTTGTCTGGTACTCCTGTGGGTATGGAGCGAGGTCTTTCCGTTTTTAGGCCATCACACAGACATGTCTTCTGTAGGCCACCAGGTGTATAACCAAACTGCACTCAAAACCGAACACGCAAGCCGGGTCACGGCTGATTCCGTGTAGGCGAGCACCACCGTAAATCACATGACCCAAGGGGTTCCATGTGATGGAAGTGCAGACAGGGAACACTTATCCTTGAGAGAGCTGGAAAGGTCTATCAGCTAAAATGTCTTTATTTGCAGTTCATTCAGCATTCTCTCGCCTGTTCTTGCCCAGTGGTTCAGCTGTTTCGTCTTCCACCTGAGGAAGAAATCCCTGCTGCAGTGTCACCTGCTGCAATTTCAAACAAATCTGTTTAATATTTAAATTTTCTTTTTTTCTTTTTGAGTATAAATTATAGTATGTAAGAAGTGGATTTAGAACCTGTTTATGTTGTACATGTTTGTGGTGTTAGATTTTTTAACATTTTTTTAAAAAAGTTTATTAACACTTTTTTCCTTAAATGTTCTGCATAAATTCAGATTTCGGGACAAACATGGTTTTCTTCGGACCTTTTTTCTTATTCAGAGTTCTGACTAAGTGGTGCACGGTGGTGCTTCACTGCTTGTGGTCAGTTGAGAGGTGTGTGCTCATGCTCACCAGGACTGTGGGTCTCAACAGGCAACACTTCGGCACTGTAGGCTTCTCAACCTTTTCCACAGGTGTATGACTTTGCAGTGAAGGAGGTTCTTATCCACCGGGTACCTTTGGAGGAGCAAGCCATCTCCCCCCACAAGAAGAAAAGGAAACACAGGTAAGCACCTTTTTTTTGCATGGCTATCAGAGATGTTGGCCTATATAGCGATTTTTAAAAAAAAAAAATTTTTAATATATATATATATACACATATATAAAATATTTAAAAATGTTGTTCTCCTTAAAGGCTAAAGAGGGAAGAAAATCCAATGACATGGTAATATTTTATGACTTTCTTTAGGTTGTGGGCGAAGATTCAGCTAAAAAAAGGTGAGTATACAGTAATTTGCAGTGTATTTGTCCCAAATTTGAACTATAATATATTTCGGAATGACCAGAAATGTTATCAGATAACTGATGGCTGTTTTATGAAACATTGTAATAATTTAAGACATTATGGTGACAGGTTGGTGCATAGTCCCAGATACTAACCAGGACCGTTGTAGTTCATATGCATCAGTGTGCCACCAGCTACGCCTATTTATGTTTAATAATATTGCTGCATCTTCTATTCTTGAGTGTTCACTGTGTTGCACAACAGACCTTCTAAATAGCTTTCTGCATTATTATACAGTATATGACCTGTAGCAAGAACCATAACTACTAACACAGTGAAGTAAAATTGGTTATTTTAGTTGAATAGTGAAAAAAATCTTATTTTCAGATCCAAAGAATGAGTATTGAGGCTCAAATACAAAATTTGAGCTTTTGTTCCTGGGCAATGATTTTCATACAGGTGCAAGGATATTGCAGCAGTGTCATTTGTTGTGTGTAGTCCCCCCAGTTTCAACTGAACGTAAAAGGGGGATAAATAAAGTCGTGTAAAGTTACTATTTGGTCATACAGTTTATTTGCAGAAAGTGCCCAAGGTCTGTCACCCATCAGCATCACCACAGTCTTCCTCAGAGATGCTCTGCATTTTAGTGACACCTGAATAAAATTGCTTGGTCATTATGTTTTGTGCCCCCCTCCCCTCCAGATAATTCATCTAACCAGGTCTACAACTATCAGCCATGTGACCATCCTGACCACCCATGTGACAGCTCCTGTCCCTGTGTGATGACCCAAAATTTTTGTGAGAAGTTTTGCCAGTGTGACCATGAATGTAAGTCAGCACTCAACACTCTCCTCCTGCCTAGATCCCTACTTGGTTGTTTTCCAAGGCCTGGACTGTGAAATTCCAGTTCCGTGCCCATTGCCAGCAGAGCCGATCCAGAAGAACAAATTGCTTAGTGAATAACAGTTACAGCTGCGGCTGCAGTTTGCAGGTTTGATGCCAGGAACAGCATTTTTTGTGCATTTTTCAGAAGGCACTGAAAACATTGTTATACAGGCAGAGCTTGTTGTAACATGCAGAAATTATTTGTACACAGCATTCATTTACTTTTTGGCACCCTAGTACTTATTGTGACTCAAGTATTAGTCAAATCTGGAAAGATTTTGCAGCTTCAAACCTTTTTGACATTGTCAAGGTAACCTGGGCTTATGGTGATGTAAAACTTGAGCCTGCGTCAGCATATAGTACTTTTTTCACATTAGCTCAAAATTAATTCAGTGTGAAATACTGAATTTAAGACTGTATTTTTCCTGGGAATTACATATAAAAAAAAGATGGGGTCATCTTATATTCAAGGATGGGACCTTTAAAGGTGAAATATCATCTAACACCAGCAGGTGTTGGCATCAGTTATCCACAGAAATGATCAGCTGGAGCTAGCAAGTGGGAAAGATGCTGAAACCTCGACACGATCTGGGGGAAAAAAGGAGCTCTGAGTTAGGCCAAATTAACCAAGGAATGAGGAGGAGTTCTGATGCAAGTTTCAGGGTAATGGTGATCAACAAGGTAGAGGTGTCAAACAAGTCTCAAGCAGCCGCGAAATATAAAGTTAAAGAATTTCACGTTTGAAGCTGACAAGCCCAAAACGACCGTCTTAAAACACGAATGCAATACATATGAATAAATATATTTCTTTATAAAGATAAGATGTAATGTCAGGGTTGTCTTATGATCAGGCCAATACGTTAGTGGAAGATGAGCTTTAGGAAACCTGGTTCGCTGTGTCAGTCAGTCAGCAGCCTCACTATAAATAGAAATTTAGCTGGAGCTGAAATGAGATATCTATCCACTTTGCTTAAGCATGTAGGACAGTTTCCAGAGCCAGTGCGCTTTGTGTCCATTGGGCTATTCTTGAAGTTTAAAAATGATGTCTCATGCAGGACTGAGCGAAAAGTTAACAACCACTAATGCTGACTCCATTATCACAGTCGTGTAAATTAGTCTTAGTTTCTTCATCCACTCAACTTCCACTTTGCATGAATGTTCGGGCCACGGCAGAAGAATGAGCCCTGCAGTTCCTCTGTGTTTTACACCAGGCCAGAACCGCTTCCCTGGTTGCCGGTGTAAAACCCAGTGCAACACCAAGCAGTGCCCCTGCTACCTAGCGGTGCGCGAATGCGACCCAGACCTGTGCATGACCTGCGGGGCATCCGACCACTGGGACAGCAAGAACCTCTCCTGCAAGAACTGCAGCATCCAGAGGGGTCTGAAGAAGGTACAGGCGTTTGCTCA
Organism: Heterotis niloticus; assembly: GCA_018136845.1. Lineage (NCBI taxonomy): Eukaryota > Metazoa > Chordata > Actinopteri > Osteoglossiformes > Osteoglossidae > Heterotis > Heterotis niloticus. The sequence goes on from CM030890.1 coordinate 20,496,102, forward strand.
CAAAGCAGATCTGAAATTCACACTCGCTCGAAATGTTAATCCACTTCAGTCATCAAAATCAAAATTACAGTTAAGTGCCTAAATCAAACCTAATGTCAGAGAAAACTGCAGCGTTCTCCCATTTTACAAAAGTAATTGGTTCCTGGGAAGCCCTTCAGAAAGCTAAATCATCAGGAGTCAAAGATAATAAACGTTAGCTTGAATGATAGAAAGTTGTGTTCCTGAGCCCCAAAATTGCCCTAAAACAACAAAGCAGATTCCCTTAAGTAATTACTGTGAAATACTGTAAAGCTGGTGGCCTCTTTCACAGTTAAGTAATAATGCAGGCAAATGTTTGTATATTATTGGAAAAAATCAAAACAGTAAAGACAGAAGAAGTCCGTGAAAACTGCTAAAAAATTTTTACTTGATAACTTGACATTGAACAGCCCATAGAGGGCTATGACTGCCAAAGTTTTTTTTTTTTTTTTTTTACACATTCTTCAGGTCACTTTTATTTACATGCAAAATATTAACAGTATACAGAGCAAGAACATTAAAGATTGTTTAAAACGTTACTCATTTACGGTATGCAGGCAAAATTTTTATTTTAGTAACTGAGTTTATTGCTCTGTTCGCTTTTTAAGCTGTTTTTTTTAATTAAATTCAAATTTATTAACAGAGCTATCAGTTATAACCATCACAACATATGCAGAGCAGAATTAAACAGGTGAAACTGGCAAACATGGGGTAATGGAGGTTGAAAAATGAATAATGCGGTAAAACTATAACTGCAAAGAAGACTGCATGGTCAGCCATCAGAAGATGTCTGAAATCCAAATTTTGTTTCTAGAAAGCAAAAGAGTCCCTCGCAAGTTGTGAAAGTGTTATTAAATATGACTCCTTTTAGGGCTGAATTAGAATAAACTGAGCCAATAGCTGTATTGCGCGTGGTTTACAGTAGCGGTGTGATCTACAGTGCACATTGCTTCTGACCCAGACCTGTTATTTGCTTGTACAACTGTCAGCAATGTCCCTATGTGAAGTGACTTTTTCTGTGCCCCTTCCCAGCACCTTCTTCTGGCTCCCTCTGATGTGGCAGGGTGGGGAACCTTCATCAAAGAAGCTGTGCAGAAAAATGAGTTCATCTCAGAGTACTGCGGAGAGGCAAGTGCACTTAGAAACATGTCTACTGATTGATGGACGGGCCACAGGTCATTGCATCTCAGCCGTAACCACACAGTTTTAACTCTGGACATCATTATAATTCACCTCCATTTATACAGAATAACCTGCAAACCTCTTTTTCAGCCACTTGTAGAGTTGAGTATTTACTGTGGTTCACCTTGGACAAAACTCTCTCTTCGCTTCCCTCACGTGCTCACGTTCTCACTGTGTTACCTGCACATTACATCTTTATTACCTTTTGTTTGTCAAAAATTGCATATTTATTCTGGAATAAACCTCAAACACTGCACACATGCATTTTCAAATTGCTGAAGACATTAGCATCCTGTTTGGTGCATTTGTGAGCTGCAGTCTGGATTAGTGTGGCTGTTTGCATCCCGCAGCATTGCAGTGCTTAGGCATTTTGCTGTAAACGATAAGCAAGGTGCTGTCAGTAATCGATACCGCAGACTGTAAGCTGTGTGTTTCTTTGTGTCTCCCTCCAGCTCATTTCTCAGGACGAGGCGGACCGCCGAGGTCGGATCTATGACAAATACATGTCCAGCTTCCTGTTCAATCTCAACAATGGTGCGGCACCCCATCCTCGCTCCTCATGCAACCTAATTTTCTCAGAATTTTTACCGTTTTTAAACTGCTGAGTGTTTACATGATGTCCGCCACAAGATGGCAGCAAATACACGGTTTGCTCCAGCTCACACTGTTTATGTGGCCACCATAATTGTTAAAAATTACATCTGAGTTACAGAAGCTTTTTACTTCCCTTTTCACAGTTAAAAAAAGTAACTACCTGTGGATATAACCAACCTGTAACCTGACGTTCCGCTATGGAAGTTGTACCAACTTTGCTGTAATCAGCCATTATTTTACCGTTCTCCTCCTGTGCTGTGCTGTGTTCAGTGTAAATGGCAAGGAGACAAGCATCCTTCCCTTCTCCCTTCTTCCGCAGACTTTGTCGTGGACGCCACCCGCAAGGGAAACAAAATCCGCTTTGCAAACCACTCCGTGAATCCCAACTGCTACGCTAAAGGTGAGGGTGACCTCCTGCTCGATTCATCGGCCTTACGCAGTGTTCGCTTCTTGCCGCATTTAGCAGTAAAGCAGAGGACTGTAATTGCAGTGGTGATGGTGAACGGAGACCACCGCATTGGCATTTTCGCCAAAAGGGCCATCCAGCAGGGAGAAGAGCTCTTCTTTGACTACAGGTGAGGGTTTTTGTGTTGTCTTTGTCTTTGTCTGTAACCCCACCAGTGGTGCTAAGGCAACATTCAAATGAGGTGTTTGAGCAGGTAATGCTGTTACCTCCCAGAAAATATTCATCCCCTTGGACCTTTTCATGCTTTACAGCAGCTGTCCACTCATGATCACCGTAGCTTGCCAGAGCTCAAGTGAGTTTGTAAAAAGGAATGGGGGTGGTGGCAGTGTCCATGCGTGTGTACTAAACTGATGGAGGCCCACCCACACAGAGTGAAGGCTGCAACTGCTGCCAAAGGTGCCTCTGCTAAATACTGGCTCAAAGGGGGTGAACACTTAGGCAGTTTTGTGTCTAATAATTGCATTGAATTTAGGGCCACGTGCAGAGATTTGCTTTCATTTTGACATTTGAGTCCTTTTCTGACAATTGGTGTCAAAAAAGCCCAATTAAATTTGCTGCAATTCAGTGCTGCAAAACAGTAAAGCGTGGAAAAGTCCAAAGGGGTCAATACTTTTTGTAGGCACTATAAATGCACAGTTGGGCGCAAAGAAATGTGGAGCTCTCGTTCCTGGCAAACCCAGTAGAGAAAGAAATGAATGCGTCCTTTCTTTTGTAACACATTTTTCTTTCGAATCCTCCGTAGCTGTTACTGATGCGAGCAGTTTTGCTCTTTCCCGCACCTTTTCCTGCCTCTTTTCCAGGTACAGCCAGGCAGATGCGCTGAAGTATGTGGGAATCGAGAGGGAGATCGACATCATCTAGGTGGTCACGTTCGCCACTGGCATCCCTGCTTTCAACGCTGCTGCTTTTGCCCACAATGCACTGCCTGCCACGTTTTTTTAAAAAAAAAAAAAAAAAAAAAAAAAAAAAAAAAGGCCCACACAACCTGGTCCGAAACGCAACGCGATTCCGTCCGTCCAAGTCGTGTGCATCTCCATCATTGATCTAAGCCGAGCCCAGCTGATGAGCGCTAGCCAGCCTGTGTGAGTTTACAGTAGAAGTCCAAACTGTGCTAACCGTAGTGTTTCTAACGTTATAACCCTGCAGTCCTCGCTTTTGTTGTTGGTGCGAGCGTGTAAGTCGGAGCCGTGCATTTGAGGTTCCTCGGGCAGGTCATCCTTCTCTATAAGCCGAACAAAGTTCGGCAGAAACGGACGCTTAACGCAAGCCGTAGAAGAAGCAGAAATGCCTGAATCAGCACTTGGCTTGCAGCGGTTAGGCGTTTATGTAGAGGGACCCTCCCGCAGCACCCGTCTTCGCAACAGTTGCCTTCTTCTGCCTCTGCTGTTTGGCCCCTTGTGGTTTTGTGAAGCTCGCGCTGATGCTGACGCAACAGGTTGAAACCGACCAAATGAATGTTGGGCTTTGCTTGAGGAAAAGAGGCAAAAAAAGAGAAATGTCTGTAGCGCAGGCTGACGTCTCGGCCGAAAATAACCGAGAAACCACTTGCATGAAGCATCAGGGTGAAGGAAGCGCAGCGTCGTGCTTTGTCAGCCTTCTGTAGCCGTGCTATGTAGAGTGAAGCAGTGTGGTGCCGTGCAGCTCCTGAGATCTTTGTGCCACCGCCCAAGAGGACCGCTGTTCTAGTATGTATGCATAAATAGTTTGAAAATATTTAAGCATATCTATAATTCAGTCCAAACTGTTATACGGAAAGGTTTCTCGATTACTGACAGAATCTTATCGCTTGGTTATGTAAAGGATTTTATATCCCTCGTCTCTTACTTCTGTACGTTGTGTTTAATCTCTTGAACGAGGAACGCGGAGTTTCTGGGTGAAGTTCGGGTTTTAATTTGACCTCGCCTTTAGGAACGGACGTCCCACCTTGGCAGGCACAGGTGGAAAGGCTCCAGGTGGCTACAGCCCCGTGATGGTGGCGTCGCATCGGTGTTTCAGCTTGTGCTGTAAATGGCCTTTTACCACGCGGGAACCTTGTACTGCAGGAACCTGGTAAAGCACAAGCGGGTCGGGGCATCCGCGCTTGAAGGCTGTACAGTAAAAAAAAAAAAAAAAAAAGGGCTTTTGTAGCGAAATGTAACCTTGATTCTTCTACTTAGAGGAGACGGTTGGTGTAAGACAGTTACGTGCACTATGTAATCCAAAGCAGGAGATGACTTATTTTACAATAATCTCTATAATTAATAGATCTTCTTCATAGTTTGTAGGATTTCCATGTTTAAGCTCTTTAAACTGTGCCGCCCCCACCCCCCACCCCCCAATACATGGCAGGTTAAGGAGGAAAGAGCTTTTCCTTTTGGTTATTGTAGCAGCAGTTTGTGACCAATGGCTCTCTAATTGAAAGTTTGACCACATACTTTGCATCGCTTGTCCCCCTCCATTCCACGCGTGGGTCACTGTAACTTATTTGTAAGTCTGGTGTCCATTAAAAAATATATAACTTAAAAGCATGTGCACTGCTCTTTGAAAACGATCAACCTTGTTATGTGTGTATGCATGTGCTTATGAAGAGGTCTGAAGAGAAGAGATGGACATCAGCCCGCGAGTGGACATTTTTTTCAGCAGACAGCTGCTTATTGGAAAACCTCATCCTCGACCCTTAAATATACCTACGCAGGTGCATAAGAAAACTGTCAGTGCAGTGTGAAATATCCGGTGGTCACACGTTTTCGAAAACAAGGTTGGAAAGTTTAGCACGATCACAGCCAGATTTAACATCTGCGATTTGGCGGCCATTTAGGGTGGCCGAGCGATTTTAGCAGCAGCTTAGTGGAAGTGAAGGTAAGAAAGTGTAAAATACGCCAGGCACTCATCTATAGTTTACAGGTGTGAAACTATCACACTGTGTCCCCTAATAATACTCGCAGCTTGGAAATGTAAAAAAAAAAAAGGCATTTATGTTCAGTTTAAATGAAATTGGATGGCAGAAATCGGAGGAATTGGAAATCTTGTGGCTGACATCTGGCCACATTCTGGAGGTTTGCAAATTAAATGTCCGTCTAAAGGGTATCATCTTCAATGCTTGACTCTCAGGGGCGGAGATTCGCTTTCTTCATCACTCGTATACTTTTTGTCAGTTTGCAGAGTTTAAAATGTTTGAACAATGCATCGCTGTTGCTCTCAATTATATGGCGCGACTGACAAAAAGACGCACGGTGCCATCTTCAAGCCTCTTTATTGTAGTGTCAGTTTCATATATTCGGCCACACAAGCTCTTTTTTTTAATGTACTCATAGGTTATTTACAGTGAAAGTATGACAAAAACAAAAGCCACGCAGGACAAATGGATGAAAGGAACCCGAATGCAGTCGTGAATAAAAACCACGCAATACGGCGGGACACAAACACAAGTCAAGTACGATGGCCCCTTTGCATGTTTTCTCGCCACATTTTAGACCGCATGGATTCAACCAACACTGTTGCTTAAAATCTGCCAAATTTCAATAATGTCACAAGATCAACTTTTGAGAAGCATTCATTACGTTTTTCTATTCGTCATCTCCGGGCCCTCAGTTTCCCACAAGAGTGGAGTCAAAGGCTGAGACTTTCATTTTAGACCCATTTTGTGAAGTGAAAGGTATCGAACTGCCAAAAACAAATGGTCGACTGAAAAAATGCAACCTGTACCATCATCTTCCAAAGCTGGGGACAACCTGGCAAGCAGAAGACTTGCACTGCGTTGCACCTTTGTTATACCATGCAGACACCGTATTGGCAACGTTGGGACTGCCCGTCAGTGTCGAGGAGGAGCGCTGGTGACGCACGACTGCCACACACACGCACACACACACACACAGCTTGAGCGGTGATGTTGGCAGGCCAACCCAGGCAGCAGGAAGGAAATCCACCCCCCCAAACGTCAGCACATGCATTCAAACTGGAAATGAAAGCTGCACAAAGTCTAGCATATTCACGTACGCTACATGCGGTTACGTCGAATAGGGTCCCGTGCTAGTTTTACTAACACCTTTCCTCCGACTTAAGGATTTTTGTGACTTTTTCCATCATATTTAAAACATTTGACCCTAGCAGCTGTGATGTTCTTCCATCTGCCCTGTGTTTTTAAGTAGATTTTGACTTTTTGATCTGGAAAAAGTGCTGATGCATCAGATTTGCTTGTTAAACCTTTTGCACTGCAAATAATCGCCCCCTGGCTTTGTATTATTAGAGCCGTATAAAAAATTGGCCTCGTGAAAGCACGCAACACGGATGGCATTAATAGGGAACCCCGTTTTGGATTTTTTGGTTGACCGTTCCAACTTCTGGCTCTGGACCCTCTGTGTAGTTATTAAAAATGTAAACATGCGAAACAGTCGCCCATTTTTTTCAGTACGAAAGGCTGTTTTTCCTCTCTCCCTGTCAAAAGGGGCCACGGAAACAATACGTTACAGTACGTGTGGTACAGCCGGGTCACATGCAGCGTCTGTTCTGAACGCAGACGGCGCTGTAAGCGGGCCACTTCGCAGCAATGGCGATGAAAAGCTACATTTATACCCGCAATGGCGTTTTGCTGCTTTCTATAGAGCGCTATAAAAACAGACGGCACATAATTTCACATACATTTGCTGCGTTTGCTTTAAGAAAGCTAACATCTATGTTGAAAGCAGCTAACTGATTTCGGTTTGTAAAGTGCATCTGGCATGCTGTGCGCCGCATTGCTAAACATTGTGACTGCGCTCAAATGAATATTTTGGTTATCGGTAAGCAGCTAAGTGGTGAAAGCAGCGGTGTCTCATTTCTATGCCGTTGGTCTATTAAGCAGAAGGTACAAGGCAGACGTGTGCGTTGTTGTGGTGCTTCGTGTGTAAGAACCGCTGTGTGTGCGGGACCGCGTTCCGGCGGCCGTTGAAAAATACAAACTTTTTCCGAACTTTCGGCAGAGCGGTAGATCGTGTTCTCCTGTGTGCGGCAGTTCCGAAGGACCAAAATAAGTGCTTAAAGAGGCTCCGGACGGCACAAAGGCGGCTGCCCGGAGCGTGGAGAAGTAGCACCGAGATATTGGACCGACGGCTGTAAACAGGTCAACTGATCGGTTACAGGAAAAATCCAAACAAATGGCTCAAATGCAGTCTGATCTTGCAGTTCGGTGCATTAACAGTCTCAAATCTGTTTATCCGTCCATTTTGAAGCATCCAATTTGAAAACATGCACAAATTTTTGTTTAACATCTCCGCATCGCCACTGTTCCAACGCATTTTACATGATTCGGCTCCTTGGTAAAGATGGAAAAAACGATAAAAGATCTCCCCATTAGTTGTAAGGGTTTGACAGCGTTGGCACTAAGTGGCACAGGTGAATAAAATGGCGTATAAAACACCGCAAGAGTGTCTGTTTGTGTTTGATTTGGACCGTTTCTTTTAAAACGAGACTGCAAGCTTCAGACTAAAAAGGAGCACCAAAAACAGTTCGGTCTGAAATGGATACAACAGCGGAATCTGATATTTTCAAAACTTTCAATTTGTTTTGCCTGACTGGAACCCACAGCAAAAGGTTCGTACTGTATCCTCTGAAATTGGGTGAGATTTAAAGAAAAAGAACGGGAGCGACGTTGAACTTTATGAGTGGTAAGAAAAAGGAGAGCACGCAGGTATTGTGGTTGTCGGATGGCTATTCCCAAATTTTGCTCGGACCCTGCTGCGTTATTCACTTGCCAGCTCCTCCTGAATTTTGGGCAAGCTCTTCTCTTTCGACTTGCGGCGAGGCAGAGTCTCTGTCAGGGGCTTGGCGCTGCTCGGGGACTCCACGATTTTGGGCTCATTGGTGCTGTAGCTGCCCTTGTAGCGGTACAGGTACGTGTACAATCCGTAGACGCCCCCGAACAGCAGAAGCAGGACCAGAATGATGAAGACTGCGGGAGAGATGAATTAAAAAAAAGCTTTGAATGCAAACTGCTTCTTTCTTTCAAGCTTCTTCAATCGTACCGCTGCTGTCTGCATCCACGCCGGAGGAGTTCTCCCCTAAAGGACGTCCCCCTGTATGTGCATTTACTGCGGGGGGTACAGTTACTTTACTGCACTGTACAGTGTCCTGTGCTGCTTTTCTGGCATTATTATTTGTGAACACATATAGAACCCTGTCCAAAGCAACTTACAAGTTCGCCTGTTCATAAAATTGTGTATTTTAGTGGCTAAAAGCAGGATTAGGGAAATACTGGAGGGCCCCTGCTGGCATACCAACCGGCAACACCGTGTGTTTTGCGTAACTACTGCACCTCCGGGTGCAGCCGCTGCCTTTGTGTCGGTTTCTATTTATCCACCCTCTAATCACTTGGAACAGAAACAGCCATAAAGCCCCCGAAAATATGTCCAGCAGAGCTGCTCTGCACTTTACTCAAATTAAAATAATAAGACTGCTTGGCTGTGGTTTCCATCAGGCCAGCGTCTACTTCTTCGAGCCGCTGCAACACGAATATAAAAGTTTTTCACTCTAGCTGGTATTTCTGCAATAAATATGGATTTATTTTGCATGAGCTTTTCTGGTGAAACATTCAGTTATCATCGCACACCAACCACTGTGGTCAGAACTTACCAGTTAGCACTGGTGGGCGAGAAAAGTCGTCATGGACATAGTAGTAGACTGAAAAAAAAGCAGAAAACAAGTGACAGTTGTAGTCTATTTTTATGCAACTAGGAATATTTTGACATCCTTGACCATCGAATATTGCAGCCTGGTTGCAGATATCTGCTGTGTCTCAGAGTTCATCTCTCAGAATTGCAGTACTGTACAACCAACAGCTGCTGGGTCTCAGAGTATTAACTGCAAAATTGGGGTCAGAAAAGGTGGAGGTCATTCACAGTTTGTCTATGATGACCACACAGTTATTGGGTATGAGCTTGTTTGCAAAATCAGAAGCGGGACGGGGTCTTACTTGGCCCAGTGTACCAGGGATCATCCGACAAGGGCACCATACCCAGGACCGGGGGGAAGGCACCGCAATTGGACTCCGCTACAAACCCCTGTACCGTGACCGGTGGATTTGTCACATTGGGCCGGAAGTACGTTTTCAGCGGGGCGTAGATGTTGTAGCGGACTCCTGATATACAGCCCACCAGTCCGGGGGAGTTGCATCTCTGGACATCAAAGTCAATGTCGCCCACCTCTGTGGAAGAAAATCAAAAGATGCTTCATGAACCCACACCTCACTGGGAATACTGACCAGGGGTCTGAATCACTGTTTCAGTGTCTGCTTTACCCATGCATCCATCCATTTTCATTAATCACTTGTCCTAAGCAGGGCTGTGGCTGTCCAGATTCTATCCTGCAAGCAGAGGAACTGAGCTACAAAACTGCCCTTGGATGAGATTTCAGGCCATTGTAGGCATTTCATTTGTTACCCAAACAATACAAACCTCATGGCCCTGTCAGAGTCACCTTTCTGTGTCACCGGTGTAACTCTGAGGTGTAAATTTATTTAATGGAGCATCACTGGCTGTTTCAATAGCATTTAACCAGTGAATCTAGCATATGTCCAGTTCAGCATTTCAATTAAATACACTGGTGCCCCAAGATATGGCTACTTGGGTTGTTTTAATTCAACTCTTTATTTTTATTACCTCTATTTCCACATGAGGCATTTCTTCTTATTTTCAAGGACCGAATTTGCATTTTGCCCATTTCCTGACAGCTGAATTGACTAGTGAGACTAGCACCACCACATGGTCTTCTGCATATTCAGCTCTCGACCTCCATTACCCCTTGTTTGCTATTTTCACCTGCAAATTCATTTGTAAGAAGGCTGCAGTGGTGGCAGATTGTGCCAGAAGGAGCTGTGGTACATTTATTTGTGATAGTTGATCAATTGGAAATCTTTCATGTTACTGTATTCATATTCCAGTAGTGTAAGTGCTGCTGAATCTTTATAAATAGTGTAAGTAGTCTTTTAAAACTGTTGCTCTTTTAAATACTTGTTAATGTTAAGCACCTGCTGGATAGGGGTGAGCGATACTTTTTTAAAGTTCTTTCCAGGGAGCCTGGGTAGAACAGTGTAGTCCTGGGAAATAATATAAAACAATACACTTATTTGGAGCAATGTACCATATTTGCCTCATTGTAAGACAATCCTGATTTTAAGACGACCCCATCTTTTTCAGCACTTATTTTTGGAAAAAGGTTGTTGGAAGATCACAGCTTATCTTTACAAAGAAATATCATATTTATTCATGTTTACAGTATTTATGTTTTTAAGATGGTCTTTTGGGGCTCCCCATCTTTGAACAGAACAAACTTTATGTTGTTCGACACCTCTGCCTCCTTGATGACCATTATCTTAAAATGGGCATCATAACTCCTCCTCAGTCCTTGCTTAATCTGGCCTAACTTTGAGCTACTTTTTTCCAGATCATCTCATGGTTTTGGCATCCTTTGCACTCGCAAGCTCCAATTGACCATTTCTGTGGATAATTGACGCCAGTGGATAAGTAACGCCACCTGCTGGTGTTATACAGTATATGACCTACATACGACTTATCCTCAAATATAAGATGACTCCATCTATTTTGGATGTAATACCCAGAAAAATACCGTCTTATATCCGGGCGAATACAGTATTTGCAATAGTTCAGTGCATCAGCGCTGGAAAAAACAACCTGAGGGTGTATCAGCTGAGGGTGGGTTATACATCCCTACCCTGCACTTACAGTAATATGCACAGGTCATGGAAGATTTACCAACTTGCAAACAGAGAAGAATGTTGAAGATAGAAACAGGTCAAGGGTACACCATAAAAGTGGCAAGAAACAGATACTAAATACTTCCTTCACAGTTGGGAAAAACAACTTTCTTTTCCGTACATGCTGCTCAAGGCAGATAAGATCAGAAGAGCACATAAGATGCATTGAAGGTCTTGTAAACCTATGGCAGCTTCAGTTCTCTCATAGTACCTTTTTTGTTTATTTGAATAGTTTAGTTAAAACAAAAAGGAGTGGAATTTTTTGTAGCTTTATTATTGTTGTTGTTGTTTTGTTGTTGATTATACAACAACAACAACAACATTATTATTATTATTATTATTAATAATAATAATAATAATAATAATAATAACAACATCACAAAAAGCAAACATATTAGGAGGGTTTGCTTTCCTTCTAGCTAGTCAAGTCTCTCCTCATTCCCTATATTATATCCCAACCCTAGACGTTGCCATAGCAGAGGTCAACTTCTGAAGGGTTTTACAGTAGCAAATTACATTCTTAAGGTGAGGGAAAAGTTGTAGTTTTAGACTAAACAAGTAGTCCATTATAAAATTCTGATTCTGGATGCATTGCGTGTTTTCACAAAAAAAGGTGTAGTAAGTATCAGTGTTCTGTGATTAATTTCTTTTTTCGCTGCCCACCGTGTTCTTAGAAGAAACAGAATGACATCTGTTTTACAAGATTGCAGACTTTCTTCTCGGCTTCTTAAAAAGTTACACTCAGCATCTTGTGAGCGATGCCCAGGTAGAAGAAGAAAAATGTGGATTCAGCACTGAGGACCAAATACTCTCATGTTTGCTTTTCATTTACGAAACACAACAATTTTCAGCAGGGTTCATGATGCTTGAGCTCTTGTATGCCATTCAACCATGGAGATTCCTAAAAAAGGAAGGAGATCTGGAACACACAGCTCCATTCTTTAGAATGTATGGTGGAACATGTGACTTAGCTAAGGAATCACCTGCCCACTGTGTGGTAAACAGGAAGTTTATAGACAAACCTGTACCCTGCAGTCAAATGATCCATTTAAGTTTCTTAACCTTTCTCACACTTAGTATCTTCTTTTCACCTTCATTATTGATGACCCTGGTTCCTATTTTATTACAGTGGTCAAGACAATTTTGAACAAAAGTTTGCAAACTCAAGTCTTTTGATGATGAGCATGAATTGTTTTAGGGAAATTATCCATTTATGTAAACAGTTAAACTGCATGATTGTGAAATAAAAGTTTTGTTGTCTACTGAGTTATTGAACCAACACATAGTAACAATGCTTCAGACTCATTGGGTAAATATACTTAACTGTATTGATATGCGTTTTCTACTAGGGGTGTAAATACGGGACTGAAAGACAGAGGGTAGCTTACCCATTACTCTTCCTAGAAACATGGACTTTGGAGAGTCAAACCTGACATCTTCTATTTCTGGAATATGATATTTTACGGGCTCCATGTAATCAACCTGCATTGGAAATAGAACAACAACCCTGTTGAGTACAAAGGATCAAATGAAGGATAATTAATATAAAAAATTTATATCTGAAACATTTAAAAAGAGCAGATTTTAGAGTTTATCTGCATGGCCATGCTTCATATGAGCTTCAATGGGAGCAAACCGGTAAATGCATGATACCTGCATTGTAACCTTGAGGGAGAGAAGAGTGTTACCTGTATTCGTACAGTTCTGTTATGTCTAGTGATGTTGATAAAATGTGGGTATCCATCTGCGAGGTTCCTTGAAGTCACTTGGAATTTATGAGTGAGAAGGCCCAGACGATACCTGAGGCCTACACTACCTAGAAGGAAACAAGTTTTAAAGAGCAATCTAAAATCTGCCGCATATATATATATATATATTTTTTTTTTTTTTCAAGATATATAAAACAGTTTCTCTGTTGAATTCTTATTAACTATATGCATGAGGATTCTTAAAAAAGGCAAAGAAAAATAAAACGTGGGGTATATGATGTTCCCAAACAAACCATGCATTTGTGCAGATGATGCCAAAACATCAGAGCTGTCACATAATGCTCACTTTCCACTACGCAAAATAAAATATATTAGCAAACATTCATGACTCCTTCTGACGAAATTCTAATTCTTTGTCAGTGAGCAGTCAGTTCGTTGTCATTGATTTCATTCACACCATACAATACACAAAATACTTGTTATATGCATCACAATAAAAATGTAAAGTAAAAACAGTTAGGAGTAAACTGTAACTTCCACAGTATTGAAATGCTACTGGCCAGTTTTCGTATAACAAATGTGTTCTGTGTTAGTGATCCAGAATGAATTCACTAGCTGTTTAACTATTATGATTATACTATCCTAGTCAATATATTTCAAATATTTAACTTTGAATAAGGTTTAAACAGCCCACAAAATACCAGTTAGTAGTGCTTGGTATAAATGCATGTTTTGTCCATTAATTTACCATCACTTTTCAGGAGGACAGCAATGTAATCCCTGACAAAAGAGCTGATATAGAGCAGCACAGCAGGCGTCTGGGTGGTGCTGAAGCTGAACTCAATGTCATCGGTGGTCTGGTTGTACCCAAGGCTGAAATTGTGGGGGTCCAGCCAGTGTGCCCACTGGGCCTCGTCTGAAATTGCCTCGTTCCTGATGTTGTATCTTAGCCACGATCCGGCCTCAAAGTAGGCGCCGATATCTTGTCAAAGGACAAAAATCAGTATGAGAACAGTTTTGCGAGAAGTATCACAAAGTAAAATACAGTAAAACTGTATCATAATGCATCCAACAGTAAGGTGAATTCAGATGTAACACGACTGGCTCCCATCTTCATCCCCGCTTACCAACATTTTCTAAAGGGAACAAATGAACAGGATTTACTGAAGACCATGGTAAAAGTTTCTGTTGGTATCCCATAATGCACTACAACAGCCTATTTGGAAACAGCTGCGTCCAGCATTGTCGGGAGTTATCGGGGAATTGTGGACCCTCTATGTTTGAACGCTTTGAGAAGTGAGCATTTCGTGTTCTTAATTGATTCCAGTTCCATTTAAGAAGGTAAGTGTTCGTTAGAGAATTAATATTGTTAATATCTAGTATATTTATATACTGTATTAATTATTAGTATCTAATATATTTGTCACACAGATTTTGTTTGCTTATTTACTGCCCGTCATGTTTTTATTTTATCTGTGGGTCAGAAATCACACTAGATTGTACAGGACGGTAATTTAATAAACTAGAATAGATTACAACTACATTTCATACTCAGCGTTCTTTCTTCTCTGGGTGCATCTATCAGTCACTTTAAGGCATCATTCATCAAATCTTGTGCATCACACAGGCATAATAATCACCCACCATTACATCTTCCCTTCTTCCCCAAAGTATGAAAGTACAAGAACTTTGCAAACGTACATTTCAAACAGATCTTTTATTACTCTCTAAGCTTACCGCTTAATAAATGAATGAATGAAAACAAACGAAGACATGTTTCTTCCTTTTTGTTTTCACAACTGGAAGATGGATCTTGCAAAAACTTACAGTCAACATTTTTGGACCCCAATTAATGTTGGCATTTTACTGCAGGTTGTTCAGATGAGTGAAGTGTAAGGCCTACGATACTTCTTGTGCTTCAGAACTGTTTTATGTTTCATTTGCAATCCACCACTCCCATTCGGAGAACTGCTTTAACCTGAACCTGGCCTCTCGGAGTGATTTTTTTATATACCCCACCAGTTTCCTGCCTGTGGTTGTGGTTTACAATAAGCCACAGCAATATACACTATGTTCAGTTTGCTATGAAGAACAAAAAAGGTTTAAAAAAAAATGACAAAAGAAACCACCTTTCCTCGACATTTGCTGCCCTTAAAGTGTATTAGAATGAATTTACAGAACCACCGAGATGAGCTACAGTACAACATAATCCAGGACAGACTGAAGGTTACCTCTTGTTTGCAAACACTTGGGAGCACAGTTAAATACATTTTTTGCTATGCTTAACACAGACAATTAAGTTTTCTTTGTTTTGAAAGCGCAGATGCAGTTCACTCTTTCATTCCTGAGGTTTAAGAGCAGCAGAAAGAATTGTATTTAACAATTTTTCCTTGTAATTATTTGTCTGGCAATTGACATCGTAATCTGTGTTGGAGCAGGCTCCTGCAAATAAAAGCCATGACACACAAAATGACAGATGTTTAAGAAGATAATACACTACCTTTGTGGCAGTAGAAGCCATCAAAAGCTGTGTTATTGCAGTCACAGAAATAAGAGGCATATCCCTCCATACAGCGTCCACCGTTTCGACAAGGTATCGTGGCATTCAGACACTGGCCTGTGCAGTTCAGTCGAATCCCTTCCTTCTCGTTCACTTGCCCTTCAAGATCAATCGGCGCTCCATTCATGCGTAGGCCGCGGAGACATCCCAGGTAGGCACGTTGTTTCTGTTTGGCTGCACCTGAAGGGAAAAAATTCCAAAGGAACATTATGCAAACCTGTCTTACTTGCACATTTTTGAATGGTAACTTACAACTGGCATTTTAGTTTTACCCATTCCAAGAACCCCCACATAATAACCACAGATGTGTTCCACAGCCTGGAAAGCATTTAGGGAGCCTTTAGTAGAAACCTTTTGACCTAAACTGTATGAGCACTGCAATTACATGCATACTGATTTCTGTCTATAGCTCATACAAAACAGCTAAAATATGTGAAAAACCTACCCATTAGAATTTATTACTATAAAGTACAGACTATTATATGCATTATATACATATATAATATATATTGTAAACTATATACCAACATATATAATTACTATAAATATGGTAATGTGAAAAAGAAAGTATGCCCTCTCTTATTTCTATGATTTTTAATTTCATAAAAAATCATCTGCTGCATACCAGGCCCTAAATTTTAAAAAAATCTAAACTCTCAGGTCACTACAACCCTAAACAGATTCCTTTATGTGTACATAAATTTCCTTAAATGGAAAAGTAATAAAGTATGTATAGATATAGTGATGTTAAATAGTTATTTTTTAAGGTGATAACAGAGTGCAAAATTTACAGGAAAAAGTTAAAGTTCAACACTTCATACAAAACAACTGCAGACTATAATTATAATAAAGTCATATGTGGCAATGGAATACAAAAAGGACTATGCTATTGATGGACTATGACGTACCCACAAGGAGTGGCTGGGTGAACTTCATTGTGACGTAGGTCTGGCCAGGGAAGTGGCGTACAGCCCAGGGCAGATAGTCCACCTTGACCCGAGCTTCTTTCACATTGATCTCTGCCTCGACATAATGCCACTCGTCATCGTTGAGAGGCCAAGGTGAGCGCAGGGTGGCATTGATAATACCATCACCCACACTGAAGACGAAGACCACATCGGTAGTGGCTAGAGCACAAGACGCCAGGGGAACACAGAGGTCAGGTCAAAAGGAGACAAATACATAGGCAGCAAGTGCAGTGACAAAAGGGGAGGTACAATAGGGATATGAGAGAGGTATGAGAAAGGTGTGAGGTGTGTCCTCTTCTTGTTTTTAAATGGTTTGTGGATTAATTTCCACGCAAGCAGCAGGTTTACACATTATCTTCACATTCAGGTGAGGTGTGGTGAGGTGTGAGAATAAAATGTGAAGGATCCCAGCTTTAGCGTTTAGCTTACAGTTCAGTTCCACCCGGATGAAGTTGCGGTGGCGGTCATCTGAGTTCTCCAGGAAAACTCCATGGTCAGAAGTTGTTTTGAAATAAAAAGAGATGTCGGCACTTGTGCCAGGCCTGAACGTGGGAAACTTCAGGTATGTTGGTTTTGTGAAAGACACCGTGTTCCATGTGTTTCCTGTATATGGTGATAACACAAAGGTGCTATGATCCACACTGCCAAATTTAACAGCAGAAAATAATTGGCAATTCTAATTTTTAATAATACTGCTTCTGCAAGAATGGCATTATGTTTCAAAGTTTATCAAATTCAGTTCTTGAGAATAAAAACATGTGCATACACTTGTAAGGTCTGCCCATTTATGCAGACAGTGTATTACTTACGATCACCGTGGCAACGTAAAGCCCCAACATAGAACTGGGCCTCCGACCCTGTCCGATTCGTGTCCCCAACCACAACCCTTCGGACAGGAAGGTGGTCTCTGAACTTCAGCCATCCGCTGTCCGAGTGCCTGTTGCCAAATTAACAGCAGTCTGTTGCTCTCAATTCTTATTATTTTATTAGGGCTTCAGCACATTAATGTCAAAATGCATTCAATATATCTAAATTACCAGAAACTTGGGAATTTTCGATTTGTCCAGTTTGAATGCCTACTTCTGCTGCAGTAACGCTAAGTAAGGTACTTACTCTGAATGATTATAGTAAGAATCATCCTGGTGTATAAATAGTTGAATATTTGTAAGAAGCTTTTAAGAGTTTTTAAATGTATTAGACGTAGCTAAAAATAGCCCAACTGACAACAGTGAGGAAAATTTGAGACACTAACTGTTTGTGCCAAAATGTCCATTGCACAGAATAAAACACCCATTGTACAGGTCAAAATGCTACTGTACTGAAAAATAAGCCTGTTGTATGGAAATAATCTAAATAAATGTTATTGCCAAAAGTATGTGGACGTATATGGAGTATGTGGAATCTAATGATTGTGTTGAGCTGTTTCAGCCGCACCCATGTAGCATTTAAACACATTCTAGACAGCTGTGTGCTTCCAGCTTTATGGCCACAGTTTGGGGAAGCTCGCTTCTTCCTCCAGCATGACTGTGCCCGCCCATGCACAAAGTGAGTTCCATAAACACATGGTTTGCCCAGATTGGTGTGTAAGATCTTGAGTGGCCTGCACAGAGTCCTGAGCTCAACCCCACTGAACACCTTTGGGATGAACTGGAGCCAGGCCTTCTCATCCAACCTCACTGATGCTCTTGCGGCTGAATGGGAACAGCTTCCCATAGCTATGCTCCTAAAACTGTTGGAAAGCCTTCCCAGAAGAGTAGGAACTGTTATAGTAGCAAAGGGGGGGAACAACTCCATATTAAGGCCCATGGGTTTGGGATGGGATGTTCAACAAGCACATATGGCTATGATACTCAAGTGTCCACATACTTTTGGACATACAATGGATACTCAAAAGTCTTCTGATGTATGTAGGCCTATTATATGAAGACTAAGTGTATTTCAAATTACATTTAAGGAAGATAAACCAAAAATCAAGTGTCCACTTGTGCGTTATCTCGCAGACAAATAGCACAGCCATTTTCTCACCATTGTCGGTAGTCTGCATCACAGTTGCAGGCAAACCTGGAGTCTACACAGGTTTGATTGATGCCACAGCCACACTTCTGGCTGTCTGAGAAGGAGCCACCCCAGTATGAATGGCCCTCGTCATGACGCCCGATCCAGTAGCTAAACGGCTGTCCATCTACGAGAATAAGACCCAAAAGCTGCTATTTGCTGGTTTCATCAAGGTTGAAAAAATATGGATATAGACAAACTTTTCAGAAAAAAAGTTTTCCTCTGATTTCAGAGCTGTTATAATGTAAGAAAATGTATTTTACACATGCACAATATATATTGTGTTTTATGATTTATACATGTGGCATATATGTTCTGTACAGTATATATTAAAGACACGAACATTTTAATTCTAATGTACTCACTGTAACAGATACCGGTAAACTTTTAAATCTCACATTGTGAATTTCTTGCAAAGCCAAATCAGAGAAAGATAAATTGTTCAATTAATTAATTTTGTAATCCAGTTTGCAGTCGTTTTAAGGGTTTCTTTTTTATGTAATTGTCTTTATGATAGAAAAAGCAATATACTCACAGGGCGTGTTGAGAAGGCGAGACTTGTAGCATGAGAATTCAATGAACTGCTCACAGTGCCTGGAGGTATTGGCTAGGGCTGTAACCTCAGCCCAGGAGGCATTGAAGTAAACCAAGTCTCCAATGTATGGTTGGTCCACCGTGGAGCCAGTCACTTTCGTTTTGTCTATACGATCATGCCTTACCACTGTCCAACCTTTGTAGGCTACACACAGAAAAAAATCTGACTTGTTAGAGTGTAAAGACAACTTGAATCCCCATTTCATCATTTATAATTACTCCAGAACTTTGAACAGGTTTTACACAGTATAATTGAAATATTTCAACCAGAAGGTTACGTTCAAGGGTCCGGACCACTGGATGATTCTCTCAGTGATATCTGCCTTCATAGGCAGCAGGTCTCTTGCTGAGTATAATTTACGTCATATTATTTGACGTAACTCAAGAAAAACACAAAGCTGTCTTTAATATTACCACTTTAATTTTCAACATTTTCAACCTGCATGTGAAGACAGCATTATGCAAAGTGTGTAAGATATATGTATATGTGTATACATCTACATATAGATTGAAAAACAGTCACTTGAGAGATCCATACCTCCCATGTTGCAATAAACCGAAAATGGTCTCAAGGGGCCACTCAAATCCGGGTCAATTGTGTAGTTTCCAGAACTGTACTTGCCATTGAGTCGGTAGGCCTCACATGACTCCTTGTACACCGCTGTCGAAACAGACAAAATTAAAGCCGTGTCACACTGTGTCACGCAGTCACATACCTGATGTAGGCAGTGACTGGGCATGAGGCAGCACTGCGCTCCAGGACTTAAGGAGGCTTTCGACAAATGCATTATTAAATAATAACATACTCCTTTGAGATTTATGTCCGAAGGTACTAGTAGCCTTGTTGCTTTCTGACCCACTTGATAGCCCCATTGAGATACTGCACCATCATTTCGCTATGCCATGTGTGGATTTATTGTTTGCTAGCGTTGGTATTAAGAAGATGCAAGCCATTGCATAGTGGCTAGATAGGCTTCCTCTGGGTTGACTGTGGGGTTGCCTTGGTATTTGCAGGCCAGTATAAGGTAAAACGGGGCATAGGATGAAGGTTAGGTAGTAGGATCCCCTTTATACTGCTAGTCCTTTGTTAGCACTATGTGTTTGACATGAACCGAATTGCTGACAATGCAGTAAAACTAATTTAAAAGGTTGGGAAGGCAAGAGGTGGTCAAATAGAGATGCAGTTTGCACTCACGCACTTTTAACACTCACATCTATGGCACACATCACCCTTGTAGCCAGTGTTTTCGCACATGCACACAAAGTCATCCCAGGACTGGATGCACCGGCCTTCGTGCTCACATGGGTTAGGGGTGCATCTGAGGGGAGTGATGAAACACAGCACTGAGCTACAGCACACGCATGTGAGAGGGAAAGTACAACAACAAGAAAGAAGATAAGAATGGAGATAAAACGCTGAAAAGGGAAAGGGTAGACTTGAGGCTGCGGGGGGCTCTCCAGCAGAACAAACTAATATTTCTGACACCTAAGGCTACCCATCTAACATGTGAGATTCAAGGATTCATGGCAAGACAGTCATAATCTTGCCCTGAGCGTCAGTTAATGGCAGCATTTATAAGGCTTTCTTTGGAAGATATATGAACTTCTCCAGCCTGCAGAAGCTTGATCAGAAATGACTGTGAGCACATGACACCGTGGCAAATTCCCAATCACCAGTACAAGTAGAATTATGTGGCCAGTAAATATGCCTGTCAGATATTGCTTTTTCTCAAGTACTCTTGACAGATGTCATTTATCTTGATTTGAGATCATGTTAAAAATCACTTAAGATGGAGAAAATTAATTTTTGAAGTGTGCTACCCACATTTGCTGAGACTGGTGCAAATAGGGGTCGCAAGTTAAGAATGTGTTACAACAGCTGGTTGAGCTGGAGAAACTGAACACCATCTCCAAACCTGTCAGTGATACCACAGGTGCCCAGCAGAAGTTCGGAGTATCGCCCCCAGCGCCACTGCAGCACCAGGTCAATGTCGACAGGCTCGTTGTCAATGAAGATTTGTTGCATGCAGCCATGGAAGTTATTCAGCTTCGTTTCACACCTGCCAGTATTGTTGGACTTGGGACACCCTAGAGCAGGACAAAGGAGTTATATGTGGACAATTTGATTGACAACAGAGCTCTGCTGCAAAGAATTCCAAAAATGTTTCAGAAACAGGCCGCAATACCGTGATGAAGCCATATCACATTATGTGCTATATGGGAGGATAGATAGACACACTGCAGCACCAAGAGAGACTTGCATTTCAACTGTGATAAACGTTGACACACCTCCAAAATAGTAGTGGTCGCCTGTGCGCACTATAAAAACGTTGGTAATCTTCAACGGAGAGCCTTCATCTTCATCAGTGGTCACCGTTACAAAGTTATCTCTGGCTACAATCTCCACTGTGTGCCAGAAACCATCGTTCAGTCTGTAACCTGAGGTAAAGAACATGGTACATTACTTTGGATTTTTTTTTTATTATTAAAGCAGAGATTTATGTTGTTACTACAGCTTTAGCTGTTAAGTGATCAGACTAAATTCGGCTTTCCAAAGACGGTACCCTAAATTTATGACCGAAAAAAATTATAAACAAAACCGAAAAAAGAGAAATTTGACAATGACGAAGCAAATTCTGAAGTGCAGGCCTAGCGGATATTTTAAAGTCTCCTGTGCCAGTCAGTACAAGTAACATGCAGTTCTCACTGGCAGTATTACGCCATCTAAAAATGTACAGCAATTGCTGATTTTATAGTTTAATACACGCGGAAAAACAGTTACAATAATATTTTACAGAGTGTCCAGTATTCAAACCATTATATAGCAAAGAATCTTAGAGAGCAGAAAATCAATTTATAAAAGATTGCCAATCTTAACCTTAGATGTGCACAGGTAAGTCTCAAGTTAGCCTTATATGTTGCTGTAAGTTAAATAAATAAAAATCTAATTGCTATAATTAAATACATATAAATTATTTTGGATGAAATCAGTCTAGTCCCTCAGGGTCTTGTTGAAGGAACTCACCTGCACCAAACTGTAGCTTTTTCTTGGTAGGTAGTATAAGGGTGACGTTGACTTGCCCCTCGCTTAAGCCCAGCTCCAGGGTCCCCAGGTCATCTGCAAATCGGGTGAACATCAGCAGACCCGTATAATCCCAGGAACGGAATTTGAATTTGACCGCCATCCTGGGTTTCCGAATGAGTCCTGGCAACTGCAGGAAGTTGTTTGGCCCCGCAAAGGTCAGTGGCTTGAGCATTATGTCATGGCAAGAATATCGTATTGTTTTCTGAGAAAAAAGTGGAGAATTTGTCAATGTTCAGCAGTCTGTGAAAAGGAAACTGCAACCAAGTGAAGCAACAAAAGCCACGTGAATTTCAGCAGAGATATGAAACTGACATTTTGTTTTGATCCTCTATATATTACACTGAATTATCAGTGCTTTATTCCACATATAAACAGCATATCTACAGATAACTCAAATACACTACTGATGATAGCTCATCATAACATATGACCTTACAACAAGAGCGACTCCTTAAAAATTTCATTGGTGTTTTGCAAATAAAATAATTCTAACCAATAGAAACCTAAGAGTGAAACAACCAGGGAACCAACAAATATTAGCAGTAGTACTGAAAGAAATTATACTAAACCTTGTTTGCTTGCTTAAAGCTTGTGGGAACATTTCCCCCCATCCTTGTTATCCCTCTAAGCTTTCCAGTTGCAAGTATTAAATTATAAACAAACTGTGACATCTGCAGTATAATATGTTGTCATTGAACATATAAAAATTACATACACACACCGACTGCAGATCATACTGTACACTTTATATACTGTACACATCATGATAGTATCAGTTATTAGTACAGTCCTGGAAAAAACAACTTAACAGACAGGTTCATTAGTTTAATTGAAATTGGTATCCATTGAGTTGAATAAGTTAACCCAGGTAAAAGCAATGCATTTTTAGTTTTATTCACACTATAAGATACAGATGTCTTCTTGGAAATGTGCTGCTTAATGTCAGCAGCAGTGTAATTGCTGCTTCTACATAATCATTTGGAAACAGGTCAGTAAAACATTTTTATTTTAAAACAGGGGATTTCAGCACTGTGGTTAAAGCATACGCTGGTTTCTGCTGTCAGTCAGCTTACTCAAAATGGCCGAAACAGAAACCAGAGATGAAGGGAGATGAGAAGAGGAATTGGGTTAGAACATCGGAGACATATAGCAGATGCTGCTTACTAAACATGGTAATTGGTTTTGGTCAACAAATGGCTTCTCCCACGTCTGTGCATCAGGCTGATCCATATCAGTTTTTGGCATGATAGATCAGTGCTGAGCTGTGCTACAGTGTTTCAGTGGGTTTTACCTGGCCTTGAGGAAAACGAATCTGGGCCTCCTTCTGCTGAGCCATACCAATGATATTGATGCCGTTGAAGAAGACATTCTCCAGACAGCCACGGAAGTTGGGCTTTCCAGGGAGGTGTGACATACTGGGCTCGATAACTCCTCCCACATAAACCTGGCAAATAATTTTAGCTTTAACCATGTGAATAAAGTCATCGCTGTTTTACATCAAACCATAGCATTACAAAGCACGGATTAGCCTTGGAAGACAGGCAAAATTCATAAATTCTGTTAAAGCCATTAATCCTTGTTACCTTTTTTATGAACGAGATCGTCAATAAACAATCTGTATCTTATCGTGAAGATCAGTGGGATAAGCAGTCAGGTGAGTCATCATAAAGTTTTATTGATCAAGGCTTTTTTTTGCTTAAACTCTTCCTTACCCACAACTCCTATGTGACTCCTCACAGTCTGGGACTGCTCCTACACATGGAGTCCCGACCCACCTGAGTATCGAGGTCCAAGTGGGTGAATTCCCCGTTGCAAATGGCACTTTCAGTGTGGCTATCCACCGTGAGGTTGACCTGGCGACCATAGCGCTTGATGGTGACGTAGTGCCAGTGCTGGTCATCCAAGAGATTGCCCACAGTAAGTGTGGTGAGACCTTCTATTTTGTGCACAGTGCTGCTCCCTGGAGGTGAGATTGTTGTTTAACAGCCCTAGTTTAAATTATCTAAATTAAAACCAACAAAAATCAGTAAAAAGCAGTAAGGAGGTGTCCTCTGATGTGTAAACATTTCCTGAGAACTCGGGCGAGCTTTTTGCTCATTTACAGCCTGTTTTGGACTGACAAATTTCCCACAGTTCTTGGGGGATAAATCTGATCCCCCAGGATAAATGCCAAATTATAGCACTCACCCAGGCTGATGTGGAGGTAGAGACGGGCATTCTTCAGCTCCAGTGTTAGTATGTCTCCCTGCAGACCCTCACTGTGCAGTAGCAGCCCATCTCGCTCAAGGGTCTTGAAATTCAGGGCAATGTGGTCCTTCAGTGTGCGATACCTCGTCCGTGGAAATTTGTAAGCCAGCATGTCGTTACCCCCGTATGACATGACGTAGGAGTCTTGCAAGCATACAGAGAATATACAGTACGTGAGAAGATTAACTGGTTTTTTCCCTAAAAACATTTGCATTATTCTGTATAGTCTTTGACCAACTCTTTCTGTTTCTAAATCCTGATATAAATCAGTTTTCCATTAATAATGCCCATATATTTGCAATGGTACTCTGTATTATATTTATTTTTTTCTATTTCCCACCTATTTATAAAGTTTTACTTTGGCAAAGAATATGAATGTCAAATTACTAATACTCACAAGGTGTGTAGCTATATGTAGTTGTTACTAGCAGTGCCTTATGCTTTTCAGCAGTTTTTCTAATTGACAATAGGTTCAAGTCATGCCACTAGAGAATAATAATTCAGGAATACATCAACTTGCATTAGAATGTGACAAAAAGAACACCCTAGATGGGTGAGTATGGTTAATATTCTGTGCTATTCTGCATAGGTCAATACAGTAATATTTAATGCTCCTCTCCATAGATGAATACATTAAGGACAGAAATGCATTTTCACACAACACAGCCTTTTTAGGAACCAATTAGCCAGGTAAATTTGGGGATGACTGTACATGTATACAGTTATTGTGTATTCAGTTGTGATATCAGCAGAACTTATGGTATTTGACTTTTGTTCCAGAACGTTAGTAGTAAGACTCGCACCATATGGGCAGCCGTAGATCTCCAACCGGACACCGATTTTGCCACCCCATTGTGTATTCCACCCCAGGGGCAAGAAGCGCAGGTGCTTGGCTGTAAAGGCATAATGGAAATTGTGCCTCTTCACCTGATAGTAGTTCCAGTTTCCAGATAGTGTCTAAAGAACAAAAATAAAATGAGATTTATTCAATTTAAGCAGCAAAGGTTCATTATGTATAAATTACAAGAGAACAATCTGAATCACACAACAAGATAAAAGCTTCTCCGAAGGCCAAACAGCCATATACTGCATGGCCAAAAGTATGTGGACACCCCTTATAATTAATGGTAATAGATGCACCAAATCAAGCACAGAGCCATGAAATCTCCTCAAACAAACATCTGCAGTACAATGGGTTGCACTAAACAGCTCAGTGACTTTCAGCATGGGATTTCAGAGGATGCCAACTTTTCAACCAAACAGTCTGCCAGATTTCTGCCATGCTAATTCTTTCTGGGTTAACTGTTATTTCCGTTGTTGTGAAGTGCAAATTTGGAGGAGCAACAGCAGCTCAACCAGGAACCCATTTGTTTCTGCCACAGATCTTATGTGTCAATGTTTACTCTCTTATTTGGCTGTGTCATTTCTATGCTGCTATCCCCATCTATATTTATTACAGCATATTAAATAAGCTGTGTCACTAAAGACACAACTTATGTTGCCTTTCAGCCCAAGAGGGCATTGGGCCTAGGACTGAAAATCTTACACTTATTGTGAAAACGCTTAACCTTAAGGTTGCTAACTAATCTTGACAGTCGTGCTTTACTTTTGCCATCTGAAACAAGTGCATAGTCAGGATTACTTATTCGGGGTGCAGTATTCCAGTAATGACCGCAGCAAGTCATTTAGTCAGGTTATCGTGAATAGGGTGAAATGCCAAAACACTGCTTTCTACCATAATTTCATCCCAGTGTACAGAAGATTAAAAGCCCCGCAAAAGCACTTTTAAATTTTTTTGTAATTCTTCAGTATGGCTCACTGATTACTGTTGTGATATCACAGGTAAGTAGATTTTTTTTACTTTATTAATTTATTTTTAAGTGCGTTTTTTATGATTTAAGTGCATTTTTTCATGGTTTTTAAATATCTTCTGTTGTGGATTAAGAACTACCCATATATCAGAATCCCACCTTTAACAAACTCTAAAAGAAATATAAAAAGAATAGCTGTGAAGAACCACCTTCATTCAACTCACTTCCATTGTTTCCAGCTCAAAGCTGAAGTTAATAAAATGTTTTAAGTTTTTTTTTTTAACAGTAGACAACAGTTTTACATAACATTGTCTATAAATATAATTTGAGGGACATCTATTTTATTACACCTTTATTGTGTAAATATAGAAATAAAGAAGTGAGGGCCTGACAACACTGAACATCCTTATGCATGATCAGTGGCACTGAATGGGATGTATTACAAGCAAATGGAATTATGACAGACCTCTGGTCTCATCTGTGTTCGTACATTGAGAACCCAGTGTATATATAGTTTTACAATTCTGTCCAGCCTAAAATATATCTCAGGACTTTATTTGTTACACATGTCCAACAGTGAACTGTTTCCAAATGATCACTTTTCATACCGAGTTGCCTCCTCTTTGAATATAAGGGGTCCAGGAATCTGGCCGATCCCCATAGAGCAAAGTGTACTTAGTGACCCAATCGTAGGAGTTGAAGGTGCCTTGGGTGGAGATGGCAACGATGCGGTACTTCCTGTTTAGATTGATCTGGAGCCATGGCTGCTTGTCCCAAACGGCTGGAGACCACCCACTACTTCCTGTTGAGCACAACCATATTCAGTTCACGCTTAAACCAAAATGATCAGATGTTTGTACACTACCACACAGGTATTGCACAGGATTATATAGTACATTCAAACATCCATGGCAAGGCATATGTACTGCAACACTGCACATATTTATTCCACTGTATTTCAATGTAAGGAATATTAATAAACATAGATTTTATATGCATACACATATGCGTGCACACTCTCCCACACAACCTGACATACACACAAACACACACACACACGCACACACACAATACACACACAGCACTGACTTTCACAGCCTGTGACATGCGCCACTCTCTGGGTCACACATACCCTCGTGGGCTGGCAGCAACAATCCAAGCTAACTGGCTAACTGGTTAAACGGCTTCAAAATAAAAGTGTTATACAACATATGAAAAATGCATATAAAAAACTTGCAGGAACGTTTCAGGTACATTTTTGCTTAGCAATTTTTTTCACACTCCTATATAAGCATTTAAATCAGTGATATCAAGGTCATTTCAATAAGGGATTGTGTCATTGTTTAGTTTTGTGTATGACTGTACAATAGTAAGAAGAAGAAAAAGAAGAAAGAAAACAAGTCTGTATAATTATTTTACAACTAAAGGTAAAAGTAAAAAAGACTTGAATTTTTATCATTGCACAGAAATGCAATGGCTGGCTAAAAGTAAATATGGTTTAAGACAAGCCAGAAAGATAAGTAAACAGCTAAAGTCAGCATGCAGTTCAGAATTCGCCATGGCGATTCTGACATCTTTGATTTACATCTATCTAACCAGAGAAGGCAAAGAGTACAATCTTACAGACATGAGACTTACCATACAGTCTGGCAAAATTTGCAGAATAGAGGAAGTTATATCTGGAAGAGGCTAAGAAGGAAGATGCATAAAGTGAAGAGGCCAGGGGATCGAGACAAGGTCCTGGAAGGAGAGAAATGGGAAAAACTGGCCTGAGTCATGAACACAGAGGAATAAAAAAGACAAACATGATCACACTGTATCTCTGCTGGAGCAATTCGCTGTGTAATTCTACAGACACACAGATTCAGAGTTCAGCTTATAAACATAACCCACTCTTCACAAACCATGTCTAAACTGAAACCTGTGATTTTTTTGTGAGTTCTGCAGGTTTCTGGTCACTGGTTTCTATTCTCAGTTCACAGCTTGTTAATCTGTTTCCAACCTTCTGTGCTTGTGCAGTCATGTGAATAAGTAAGGGCACCCCATGAAATTTTGCCACTTTTGCATTTTGTAGCTAGTCGTACAGTTTGAATAAAAATAAATGCAAATTTAAACTGTTGAAAAAGTGCGTATACCCCTACATTTATCACTTCCTCAAATACCTAAAACTAGAATCAGGTGCTCCAAATCAGGTGCAAATGATTAGAACATCATTTGAGAGCATCTTGAAGGAACCTGTCTTATCGACATCATATTTCACTCACGTTATGTATTTTATGGGTAAGTCTTCAAATACACACTGAATTTGGATATTTTCACAGGTTTCAAAAACTATATTCTATTTTTTTACGCATGTTACACAATACAGAAATCATGTAGTCGAATGAGCCCTCAGCAGCACTCTTTGGACTACAGTCATACATTTCTTTGATTTAAAAACACAAAATAAAACATTCACTTCATGAGGTCATTGAAAAAAGTATGACTGGAGTGGCAAAGCACAAAAAAGTAAAAAAGTGACCTTGTGGATTAGATTTCTATGAGGGTTAACTAAGAAATTAACTGAGACAACTACGACTTTCTCTGTCATTAGTATAAGGCGGCAACTCCGCCTATGCCCATCTCAAGCCCAGATGCAAAAGGAGGAGTATTGAGCGTGAGGCTAGCCCCCTCACCCCGTAAAAGCTGTACAGGTTACAGAAACATTAACAGGCACATTTCCAACCTCTACCTTGGACACAGGATAGAGGACTCTGGAGGTCTCTTGCTGACGACCTATACCCCAGTACGGGTGGTGGGGTCTAACTATTATAAGGCGGTGCCTTTTTCAGCTATGATCCTGTATATACAATTATTTAAATTATAGCTAATGCGTGGGAAAAACTACACTGTTTGCAGTGCTAATATTTCAAATATTGTGCCCAGCACAGATTAATAACCCTGGCAACAATGTCAGCCAAAGGAAAATAGGCATTAAGCACTCACATCAAACTCTGAACTGGGTCATTCAGCTTTTCCAGGACAGAGTATAACACACTGATGCTGGGGTATCAGTGCTGCATCGTCACAGACCAGACATATAAACCAGCGTGTTTCTTTATCAATGCCGGGTACCATGAAATTGCTGAGAAAAAAGCAACTTGGTTGTCAGCATCAAGATAAGAAAAAGCTCCATAAGCATTCAGTTTCAGTTAAGCATGCTATTTCCAACCCTCATAGATCATTGTATTCAAATTGCTACAGAGTTATACAGAGTTTAGAAATATATTTGATTCGTGTGTACATACCTTACTCTAAAATTTAATATTCAATTTAAAAAAACAGGCTCTGTTAATTGCTAAAATAAACTTGCATAAAAAGATGATTATATAAAATGTTTACTTTGGTCACTACTGGAATACAAAAAAAACACCCAGTGTTTGCAATCCCCATCTGCAGCTGAGCCCTTAATTTTGCTAACACAACAGTATTTAAAGTAGGTAGCTGCTCAGCAGCAAACAGTGTCTGCAAGCAACAACCAAGCAAAAAACCTTTTCTAAGTGACAATTATATTTTTATTTTGTACTTCCCTTTCCTTAGAATGTATTAAGAAATAAATACCTTTAAATACATATTGTATACACTTTACCGACTTTTCCTGAACCATTTCCAATGCTAGTAATTGTGTTTTAATAAAATGTATTTTAATTTGTGTATAATGAACTAAAATGACAGCTGCCTACTTGCTATAATGATTTTGATATAATGTACAGTCTGAAGCATCGGTGAAATTGCTTCCTGGAATCCACAGTATTACTGTCTCTGCTGGCAAGCCTAAAACCTTGATGTGAGTACATAACGTCATAGCTTTTTCTCTATTAAAGACTCAGCTGCTGGATCGCTAATGGAACAGAATCAAGTGGTAATCCACACAACTGTCATGGCAATCTGCTTTGAAGTACCCTACAGCAGATGTAAATTAAATAAAATATAATGTAATGCTTGTGATCTATATAGCCGACAAAATGTATGGAGCTTTTTTTAGCGAACATCTTTCATTTTTCATCATAATACATCAACCTAAACTAATCATAAAGAATAATGCTAACACAGTACTGCAATCATGGTCCTTACTGTTCTTTTTAACTCCATATTCACATTACATTGTGCTGTAATAAGTTTAGCAAACAGACAGGCAAAATGTGCATCACATACCTGCAAAAGGCTAGGCAGGTTTTTAAATTGCAGCGCAGTTATTTATACAGTAGGCTCTGAAATTTCATAAAATCTCCTTAATCTTAGCCACCACAAACTAAGCCACTAAAGAGTCTCAGTAGCTCACGTTTCAATTCAGAAATGAATTCGCACCCTTCACAGTATTCGTGTCGTTGAAAACATTGAGCGGACCACAATAACAAGTCAGGCTCTGAAGTCTGTTCTTTACTGCTTGGCAAGCAGTGGTTACATCTGCATCGTTGCCCTGCTGATGATAGCAGCTGCGTTAAATAAGGATAAAAACATGCATATTCATTTTAGAGAAAAAAAAGCTGAGAATAAAGATGTAGCCAAATGACACATGTCTGAAAGAATAATTTCTTGTGCAATATGGAGAGATTTGATCAGAAAACAACGTCTTTGGGTCTTTCACTGAGCCTCAAGAAAGACCATGAACCTCGAGGGATGTGCTGTGCTGCACCGTTTGATGCCACCACAATAACAAGTCTGAGACTCAGGTGGCCTTATAATTTGAACAATTCCCACACTTAGGGTACTTCCAGCTCACGGGGGTTTTCATTTCTGCTGAGAACCGTGCATCAGGACTTGTGCGAGCGGTTTCGCTCTGAAGTGTGTCGCCTGGCACGTCCCCGCAGCTCCTCATTTAAAACCTGCTTACAAAATCGAGTCGAAAATTGCTGGATCTCCTCGTTCAAAAGAGCGGGGCCATGCAGAAGCTGCATTAAATACAGCAATCACCACCCAAACCACAAGCTATAGCAGTGGAGTCCTTAATAAATAGCTTATGTACATGTGTACAAGCACAGACAAACATGCTTCTCCGATGCTAAAGATGCGTAGTTAGGATAAGCATGTATAGTTACCGTGGTATCTGCACAGTGATTTTAGATTGCAATAAAGAGCGTCAGGGAACTGTCATCTCCAAATCTGACGCATCCAAACCCATAGGCCGCGTCTCTCTCACACTTGCCCTTCCCTGCCACTTCAACTAGGATGATGCTATAACGCAGCTAGAGAATCGCTTATTCTGGTCCCATATCGCATGTGGGAGAAGTTCCCGCACATCTGTACACATATTTTACACACGTAAAGCACGCACAGTATGTGTGTATAAACAGAATATTGAGTACATATAAAAACAGTACATGCATGCACAGCATATTGTGTATGTATGAACGGTACATTCATGCTATATGCGGTCCTGTTTGGGAAAGTTTTATGCTTTCGTGAATGAGTCTCTAATGTTTTCTGGAGGCTGAAAGACACTCTGAAGGTCAAACAGCAACTCTAAAGCCTGATGAATGATTTAAATCAGATTCCAAACTGCTTGACAGCAGTAAAAAGTGGGCAGCATCAACAGCCGGAGAAGCAGGCTCAGCAGCCGTGGGCAATGCCAGTCTAACACGGGAAGATATGATTATTTTGATGATTCTTTTATTTCTGTCATCAGATCCTCTCACACAGCCAGGCGGATATGCGCTGGTCTCCCCAGTGGACGAACTGAGTCGTGTCCCAATGGCCGAAAACCTCGACACACACGTAAAACAGCCGCAGTGCTCTTATTCACTGTGGTACGAACGATCTCCGGGTGTTCACCTGTGCAATCCGCAGATGATGCGGGAAGGAAGTGCGGAGAAGGGATTGGGGGGCGGCGGCCGAGCGGGTATCTGCTGCAATGGGCTGGTCCCGCACAGCCCGCGCCCCCGCAAAGTGCCCATTTTCCCGCAAAGCGCACGGGATGCAGTAACCCCGCTGCCTCGCACGGCGCTCGGCTCCCTTTTCCCATCCTGCGGGACTCGGGGTGCGCGCTGCGGACGCGGTGACGGCGACATGCGGCACCTCCTCACGCACCAAGTGGGAGGGGGGGCACCGCAATGCAGAAGAAGAGTTGTTCCAGCCGCGCACAGCAAACCCGCTCACGGCACACCTCGCTGCACGATTAAGTCACCAGCATGCGGTTTCACACATGTTTGCAGATTAACGCGCCTGGAGTCGGGAGCGCTATTTATTTATTCCATTTATATATGGAATCAAAGTCGGGCTCGGGCGCTCATGCGGCAAAAATGCGGGACGTCCTCAAAACATCCTGTCCTTCCAAACCCCCCCCCTCGTCCTTCACTTCAGTACCGCGAAAGGTCCGCCTGACGCATCGCAAAACATTAAACCTCGCAACTGTCCATTTTTCCTCCTCCTCACACTGGAGGAACGCGAAGACGCCGTCTGAATGCGACTTACGTGACGCGCAACGTCGGAAAGCGAGAAGGAGCAGGAGGCTCGCGCTCAGGACCGTGAGATTCATCCTTTCTTGGAGGAAAAAAAACTGCGCTCCTTCGTGGATTTTAAGAGGTTGCTTGAAGAAATAATCTTGTCAATATTTCCTCCTTTCCATGGGACACAGCCGGCGCGCGCGCCCCCCCTCCCACCTTTCTCCCTCGCGCTAACTTTAACTCGCGCGGCTCCAGCTCTCCTCCCCGCGCACGCGCCTGGAGTCGGGAGCGCGCGTCTCGCCGCTTCTGTCGCCGCCGCCGCCGACAGTAACGGAGCCGCGCCTTCGCTATCAAAACGAGCAAAATTTGTGTATTTAAGGGCAAAGTCAGGTGTTCTTCTACGTTGTTGTTTCCTATTTATTTATTTATTTATTTATTTTATTTTTTTACATTTATTTCCCAAATGCAATGTTCCGAGATTAATGCAAGGCTGATGTGACTGCTTTGGTCCAGGTCGACAGAGGAACAGAAGCACTATCTCTTTCTTTTAAGCTTATATTATATAATGTTATTTCATCTATTCATTTGTCTGCTTTGCGAGGCATTCATTTTCATATGTTTCATTTATTTAGGATTCCGAACTTTCTGATGTGGATACGTTCTCTGGACTTTCTTTTTTTTTTAAATTTTTTTAAAACAAATATTACGTCTCTCTGATATATTACGTATTTGTCAAACACTGTAGGAAAAAAAGAGTCTCTGTGAAATAATAAAGCTGTATTTTGAAGCGTGGACCCTATGACAAAAGTCTCGAAAAGTCGCGCCTCTTGTCTTGGTGGGCTGTTGTACTAGTAATAATAATAATAATAATAATAATAATAATAATAATAATAATAATAATAATAATAATAATATACTGCACCGCGCTATTCAGGGGCATCTCCTAGGACAACTGAACATTGCATCAATTTTAATGTATCTTGAAGTTCCTGGATTCTGAAGTTTGTGTTAACTTAGCTCCAGAAACTCGCCTTCTACTTCTTCCTCTCCCATCTATCTCACCCAGCTTGCTGCAGTCAGAATTGTCTCTGGTTGCCCGAAACATCTATAGACATAGCTATATACATATAGATGTACTGTGTATGTAGATAGATATATAGCTATAGATAGATAGAGATATAGATATGACTTTAACTTACTGCTTTTCACTTATAAGACTGGGAAAGGTCTGACATTTCGGGTCTCCTCTGCAGCTATGATCCAAGCCGCGCTCTGCCCTCACAAGACGCTGACGTGCTTGTCGTCCGAAGATCTGTTTGACTCCTGCGAGTGGTAGAACGTTTAGCCGCTGGGCCCCTAAACTGTGGGTGTTTTGGGTGGTTTCTGCCACGTCTGTTGTCCTTTTGTTCAGCACAGTGTGTCACTGTGTGACAAGAGCATTTACAATAATAAATGTAATTGCATGGGGTGGTTATAACTGTGCTCAACCATTTAGGGGAGTGCGTATCAGTCTTGGGGTGGGCATGGTTCTTATGGGTCAGTAAGACGGTACTGGGGGTAAAGGGCCCATTGAGAGATTGGAATTGCCTGAATTAAGGAATCAAGGCTTTGACTTATTTTGTTCACTTCATTGACTAAGTTGTAGCTGTCATTCTCCTACCACACTAAACCCATAACCTGGTCTTATAAATATGAGCTGCATTATATTTCACAACACATTTGACACAGCTTCTGGTATAGGGCATGGTAATATCCTCCCTGGGCTACTGCAGCTTGATCCTGCTTGGTTATCTGGTCTCCACCATCAGTGCCATCCAGCTGATCTAGAACATTGTTGCACAAGTAGTGCTTGATCCAACACAACATTCCACTGTTCTCCCTCCCTTGGCCCAAATCAAGTTCAAGGTTCTGTTTGCAGTTAACAGGACCATAAATGGATTTGCACCCAAATACCTACAGGACCTGATCACTTATTATACTCCAACCAGAGTGAAAAACTCCACATTTCACTCATTGGTGGTCCCATGTGCAATGAGTCTAAAACCAAAAGCCACAAGGTTCTCAGTTCTGACTCAAGTGTGGTAGAATGAGCACCCCACCCCCTAAGAAGTCCTCTCAGCTTTAAAAAAAGAATCTCAGAACAAAAATTCCCTTCTGATTTCTTCTGTAAACTTTCATTGCATTTTATGGAAAAAATATTTTCGATCCAATCTGTAAACATCTCCTCCTTTTATATATTCTGTACATACAGACTTGTTTATCTTATGATGCTGCAGCTTACTGTAAACAAATGATGGCAATCACTCAGGAAAGAGGTTTTTGTGTTTTGGTGTTTACTGCTACTTCTGCTTTTCATCTATTACTTGAGTTTTAAGAGCGTGTGGGATGTCCTCCTTTACCAATACTTTAACTCTTTCACTTCGACTCATCAACGTGTGTCTGTGAAACACAAAAAAGAAAAAAAAAAATCAAAGGAAACAACTGCAACTTTAAATGTTTTACTTCTTCGGTGTGGCATCATGCCTGCTTGTGAAGGCCAACTTGGGCCTCCTTCTAAAAGACATTTTGTTTGTCACCACTAAAAGTACGTTGAAGTTCTATGCCATGACATCACCCGGCAATCTTCAACTGAAAAATGATTTGAATGCAAACTTTGAAAATTCATTTACTTATCAACGGGCAGCATCAGAGTTAGTATTATATTTCATAACCCTATATTCCATAAGCACAAACAGCAAAGTACTAATAAAAAAAAGACAAATAAAGAATAAAAATGCATATAAATGATAAAATAATTAACACAAATCAATACAGTGGTGTATGCAAAAAAATTACATATGAATGTATCAGTTTTGCAGCTTCTTCAGTTTTGGCAGCAGTTGTTTTTTTTTTCCTTTGGTCACAGGGTAACAGTGACTAAAAGACTGATCTAAATTTTACTCGATAAAGAAGTACAAACTGGTTGTGGTGCACACATTTTTTTTCTTGAACTTCAAGACTGATGCTATAGTGGACAATTCTGTCTTAGGATTCTGTGCACTGTGCATAACTAGCGATATGACACAAACTTGCACTTGCCAGCGTGGCATAAGATCTGAATGATATGAATTCAACCCACAGCCCTTTACAACTCTCTCTCAGCAGTGTATGGTGATCCAAAAAGTTGTTATTGGCAAACAGTATGTGCTGTCCTTATTGTTTCTTGAAAGTATTAAAGGCAATGTAATTTAGCTGTACAGGTAAGAGCAAAATCAAAAAGTTTTTTTTTTTTAAATTTACTAATATAATATGGCAGTTAAATCCTGATTTACAAGGCATGATGCCATTGGCCTTTTAGAATGGGTCAGTACCGGGTTAAGGTCCCAGGTTACAACGGAACCCGAAACTAAGAACCGTCCACCCTTCAAACCAAAAAACATCTCCACCCCAAAACAATCTGAGCAATGATGTTTTCTATCTCTTTTTTTTCACACTCATACCCACCCTTTGAACTGCTGAACTACTGTGTACCCAAGCTTAACCATCATAGAGTACTGCACTTCCAAGTTATGAAATATGCATTGAATTTCATATTTATTGCATTTTATATGGCGCTTCTGAGCCCCAGCAGTTCGATTCAATCGCAATCAGAGGTGTGGCATCTCATTTTGCAGTCTGCGCTGGACCTACAGTATATTGAACATGAACATATTATGAAAATATTACTCTTATTTGCTGACCTCAGCTTTTCATTATCAAAGTATGTTACTCAAGTGTTTGCGAATCAAAGGCATTTTGCATTTGCATCTGATGAACAACACAGAGCAAAGTTAAAGAGAGTCCTTTTATATTGTACTGAGCTCTTAATATGACACATTAATGCCATACTATGTCATAATAGTAATTTTAATGTCCTCGAATCTCAAGAGGTACAGATCAAGCGTTTAAGGTGGTTATTTTTGCATAACAAGCATGATGGTTGTATGGGTTCATAAGTCAGTTTGCTGAACTGGTGGGGAGAGAGAGAGAGAGAGAGAGAGAAAGGAGCACAGACTTCACCAAAACAGTTACTCTAATTGGGGCAACAGGAGGTCAGATGGGTTGATGTTATCTTCACTATAATAACTCAACAAACAAACCCTGCGAGCTTCACAAGAAGCAGAATCCTCACCCTCCCCCTATCACTACTAACACCTCTGTACTCCTGCAGCACAGGTAGGCGACCTGTTCTTTAAACCCTTTAAATGTTTTTCAAGGCCGAGGCGAGACTCTGACAATAATTTCTGGCGCATCACACAAGCAACGGTGCTCTGTTTAAATGTAAAATTGACATTTTTAGTGAACATTTGCATTTATATTTGCTTTGTTTCTTGTCTCAAAAATTTGCTAAATAGGGTGGTTTGTACTTACTAGTTTAGATGCAGTTTGCCAACTAATCCAAGGCATCACATTCAGAGGGCATCTGTGCGGGAGGTCAGAAGAATATCAGTAAGGCATACTCTACAGTAGGATGCTGTAAAAGGTAGATAGCTGTAAAACCTCTAAATAACCTATGAAACCAGTTTCCTTATTCTTTTACTTCATGTCAAAAAAGCACATGTTCATACTCTACATTATATAATAGCTATTATAGCATTCTACAAATTTAACTGCATTTCGAAGATTTATTATGCTGCCTCCAGCGTGTATCAGACGCACACGTACACACAAATAAATCTTAATGGTTAAATAGATGACCAACACTAATATTTCAAGCTGTTTCTTTTTTTAAAAACACCCTGCGTGCCTCGCAACCAGTAGATCAATATACGCAAAGGGGAAAAAAGAAATGATTTTAAAACGTTCAATTTCATTCAATTTAAAGTGGATCGGGGGCACCGTTCTAGATGGCTAGGTATCGGATTCTACTCTAAAGTCCAAGAGCACTATGTCATGTAACATGCGACATAAATCTATTAGTTTCTTGTAATTAGTCAAGGTTGTTTTAAATTGTTCAGTTATTTCCAACCAACATGGTATGAGAGATAAGAGAAGTACGGTACATCCGCTGAACATCAAACGCAAACTTTTTTACATGATGATTTTAGGGATTTTTACATTTTTTTCTGTAATTTAGCATTTGCCTATAACAGAAAGTCTAAATCAATTGTAACTGATTTTACACATGCTTTTTAACTTCACCTTGCATAATACATCAGGCCTGCAAACTTTCTGTAAATACACACGGTTGCTTATTGAGAGTCCTGAGGACATAAAACATTAACACATCACTTTTGAGATTTAGTTATAATCGCTAATTTGCATGCATTATACATTCATTTTTATATTTGCTTTGCATTTGTGTCTGCTGATTTTCATGCTGTATTTACCACTGAGGCTCGTAGACCCTGCACGGCTCCACTTACACTTACTGATCCTAAAAGGCCATCAAGTTGGATTACAAAAGTAAATATATATAGATATCAAAATTTAAAAGTCTACTTTTTAAATTGAAAACAAAACCATTGTTTTATAGCGTCACCAGAATTTTGATTGACATTTAGGGTTAGGGTGCACGGACCCAAGTTCGGTGATGTCTGGCATTGCAAAGGTTTTTTTTTTTTTTTTTTTTTTTTTTTTTTTTTTTTTTTTTTTTTAAATATTCTATTATTAATACGTGCAGGAATCAAAAAGGTGTAATTAAGAGTAAAAATATAAAGATTTCCCTGGACTGAATATTTGACTACAAAAAGGTTGTCAGATGAACCCCAAGAACGGCTTCCCTCTGTAGCCCCGTGCTAAGTACATTACACCACATGCAAGGCAAGAAATATCCAAATATCCAGCTAGCCTAACATAATGCAGTTATATTAAGAAACGTATTGTATTTTTTTCATCTTTTCGGGTGAATTAAGAAACATTTTGAGGTGCACTTGAAATAGAGGATTACAAAAGAAACTGTACTGTAAGACACGGTCCTTACCTTAGCAGAGCTCCTCCACGCTTGGTGCCAACACTGGGAATTGGTTTGATTTTGAGCTTTGAGAGAAAGCTATGTTTTGTCTTATCTTCGCTGTGGTACGATTGAAATGAATCAAATTTATCACACAGGCGAGCTGAAGTGCGTGCCAGGACTGATTTACTGACTAAGACCAGCCTACCCACATTTTCCCGCACGTAACGAACTGGAGGCACTGGCACGCAACTCTAGTTTGCTTCTGAATAATGTGTGGTAGACGCTTACTCAAACCTCAGATTTTTTATGACCACAATTAAAATGTCTGTCAGTTACAGCTATGAAAAGTGTTTTTTTTTTCCTTTTTTTCTTATTGGAGACTAACGCAGCTTCGAAGGGCGCCTGATTCTACTCCTGGAAAGTCATAAAATGTCCCTGTTGAAAAGCTTGAACATTCAGATGAATTAATAATTTCTGTCGTGAACGATTTTGGCATCTCTGGGCGTACTACAAGGTTTGGTAGTTTAAAGAAACACGTATGTGTACCGACTGCCAGGAGAGGCTGGGCACAAGCTGCTGGACACCCTCTAAGTCTCAGCAAAAGAGGAATGAAGCACTGCTGATGTCTTTTTGTTTTGTTTTTTATTATTAAGCGCTATGTTATTTCTCATTTAGGGCCGAGAGCCTGGGCACTGGGTTTGCACGAACTGTCCAAAAATAAGCATTTCATGTGAACTGGTGAGTCTGAAATGTGGTCTGTGTGTGTGTGTGTGTGTGTGTGTGTGTGTGTGTGTGTGTGTGTGTCTGTGTGTGTGTGTGTGTGCGCGCACGGGCATTCTGGGCATGACCTGTGCTTCTAAAACAGACTGTAAACCACCACAACCCTAAGAAAGTAACCTTTAGACAATCGGAGATCACTACACAATAAATGAAATAACGTTCTTAGCTTAAACCAAACATACAAACAATAATATAAATAAAATAGCAATTTGCATAAAACTTGGGGTGCTTCTTATTATAAAATTAATTTTCTTGATCTCCAAAATGTTTCATACAATTGAACTTGTTGTATCTGATGGAATAAAACAAGAGTTTTTATTTATTGACAGAAAATTATTTATAATAAACATATTTAGGACAAAATGGTTTTTCAAGAAAACAAGAGGCTTGGCCTATCTGTGGTTAACACAATGCTGTGGCAAGTGAGTTTCAACATGAAGGTGTTATACCTTTTGCAACTGAGAACTCAGGGCCATTCTGATGTCTCACTTTTGTCATTCTGAGCCGCTCTGCCAACTGTCAGTTTGAGTTTTGGGCTTCTCTACATACGAATATATTTTATGTGGGAAGTTACTACGGACAGATGTAGTTGACACCTTATTTGCGTACCTGTTAACACAGCAGCTAAAGCATTACTAATGTTGTGAATAAATGGACTTAGTGATTTTCGTTTATGGATCTTCACCTCATTGCTTCCCTGATAAATGAAAGTCTTAAAAATATACAACACGAATAAAACAGAAACCAAAAAATCCATCCATCCATCCATCCATCCATCCATCCATTTCAGGGCAAACTGAAGGAGCTGCCTAACATCTTGCTTTGTTCCTTGTGACAGACCTCTTCTTTAAAAGGAGGATGGATGAATTCACCACATATGCCAACACAGACACAGATTTTACCACGGAGCAATACGGTGACTACGCTGAGCTGTGCGAAAGCAGTAAGAACCAGAAGTTAATCATCAAGGGAGTTCAGGTGTCCATCTTCTCTGTGGTCTTCCTTGTGGGCCTCCTGGGCAACCTGCTGGTAATCGTGACATTTGCGCTGTACCGCCGCCTGCATCTGCGCTGCATGACGGACGTCTTCCTGCTCCACCTGGCCGTGAGCGACCTGCTGCTGCTGCTCACGCTCCCCTTGGAGGTCAGCAAGACGCTGCAGGACCACTGGGAGTTTGGCAACATCCTCTGCAAGGTCATGCGGGGCCTCTACGCCATCAACACATTCAGCGGCCTGCTACTGTTGGCCTGCATCAGCGTGGACCGATATGTGGTGATCGTGCAGACGCGTGCAGCCCAGCGCATCCGCCGGTACCACCTGTTCTACAGTTTGCTCGTGGCTGGATGCGTGTGGCTTGCCTCTGGCCTCCTCAGCTTGCCAGAGATCATCTCTGCTGACGTGGACAGCAGTCAGCAGTGCGAATACCAGGCTGAGAAGAAGGTTAAGATGGCCATGTGGGTCTCCCAGATCGCAGGATTCTGCATGCCCTTCTTGGCAATGGTTGTATGCTACTCCCTGATTGGCCGCACGCTACTGCGGGGCCATGGCTGGCGCCGGCAGCGGACGCTGCGGTTGCTTATCGTGCTTCTGCTGGTCTTCCTGGTTTTCCAGCTGCCCTACACCGTGGTCCTCTCGATGAAATTGGTGGACTCCAGTGACAGCTGCCAGCAGTGGAAAGCCAACCTGATGGCTGAGTACATCACGTGCAGCCTGGCGTACACCCGCTGCTGCCTGAACCCGCTGCTGTATGCGCTGGTGGGCGTACGCTTCCGCAACGATGTCCTCAAGCTGCTTCGTGATGCTGGATGCCTCAGATGGGCTCCGTGCAGCCAAGGCTTCTCCTCAGCCCCAGACAGCTGTGCCTCCACCTCCGCCACATCCCCACCGGCAACCTCCAAGTCCTTCATGATAGACCAGCTCTACTCCCCAAGTCCCAGTAGAGCAATGGCTTGCACACACTTATCTTCAGACCCCATCTTCTTCCCAGCAAACTTCACCGCTTCGCCTGGTCACTGAAGCCTCGGCTTCGTCTGCCTTTGCCCAAACTCCACACAGTTTCAGGATAACCAAATAGGTGCTGTGTGGAAAATCGTAACCCACCTTAACCCACTTAAACATTACAGAGTAAAGCTGTAACCAGCAAGGAAATGTCAATGTCTGCACTGTGAATGCCTTGTACTTCTGAGTACTGCTAAAACTTTTGTGAAGCTATGCCTCCATCGCGGAATTTAGAGAGAAATAAGTTTGCTCTGAGTTTTTTGTTTCCTTTATCAAGTCCACATTTTTTAATTAAAGATTTTTGTGCATTCTAGCTTCACGTGTTTATTTTATTTTCTAAACACCCATCGTACACTCTGCAACAGTAACCCTAATATCCACCGGATGGCACCATTTACCATAGTACATACATTCTCTTCAAGGCATTACGGTTCTTTTTGACCGTCATGCTATTAAATGTATTTTCCATCCCCCATCTTTAAGGGCAGTTTTCCTGTTTTGTGAATATATGACCCCCCCCCCCCCCAAGTCCATTTTTATCAATGCCTTAGCTCTAAGGTCTGTTTCGAACAATGACAAATCAGACCACTGCAGCAGCTGACAAATGACGTGGGGCAGGATGACGTCTTCACTCTCAGTAGACCTCTGCAGAGACCCGGCAAAGGAACTGTGGAGTTTTATCATCAGGTATAAACCCCAGGTTGTTATTTTTAGCCTCCGGTAGGCTTCCTTTTTTATAATGCATCCTCCCGCCAGCCGTCACCACTACAGAAGCCAAGCGACTATTCTCAGAATCATGCAGAGAAAGACAGAGACAGACAAAGACAGAAACTGAGATGGAGAAAAACACACACCTACACATTTGAGTCACACAACACAGATCAGAACTACAGACAGCAGCAGTGTGGCAGAATCATATAGGTGGGAGGTGGGGGAGAGGTGTGGTGGAAAGAGAAACAGTGGACATGAGAATGGCATGTTCACAAAGATAAAGACACCAAAAAGAACTTCTGCTTTCACATCACAAGACAGGACTTCCTTCCTTTCTTCACGTCCCCAAGGAGTGCCCATCCATACCACTGCATCAGCAGATCCAGCCTGGGCTTGGGGACCTGCTGAGGTAGCAGGTCTCAGCTGACATCGTTTCGCCACCGACACGCTGGCCGGCCATCAGCTGAGAAACATCGCATAAATCTTGCAGGAAGTAAAAGACGCAAAATGAAAACAAGAAAACTGGAAAAGCTTTGGACTTTTCTGATGAATGCCCTCATCAGCCATGCCCCGCACCCAGCTCTGGCTAAAAATAGTGAACCACATTATTTAATCATGTAGCATGAACAGCTTGTATTTAAGGCTAAAAATGTTCATTTTAATATAGGAGCAATGGGAGAGAACAGTCGCTGGAAAAGGATATCGGGAGGATATCATGCTCGGAAGGTCAACGCAAAGAGGAAAACCTGCAATGTGGTGGATGGACACGGTCAGCATAGCCATGGATACCCCTTTGTTGAGTCTTAGCCGACTTGCTGAAGACCGGATGCATGTGTTGCATTTAATAATTTTACTTTTCTCCTGCAGTGTTAAGCTGCTTACAGCAGTTTACCTATTGATACAGCTGGGTAATTTTTACTGCATCAGTTCAGGGTCAGTATCTTACTCACTGAGTAATACAGCTGGAGGTGGGATCTGAAGCTGGGTTCTGCAAGTTCAAATACAGAAGTACTAAACACAAGAGCCCTTCTCGCCCCACACATGTCTTAATACCCCCCAGTATTTGTGCATAACTATGTGCAGCATAACTGCTAATATTCTCTTTCAAGGAAACAAAAAATAGGTAGAAACTGGTTACACACGTAGTTCTTAAACCTGAAGTCAGGTTGTTTGAGTCTGAAAAGAGGCTCCTTATTAGTTCATCTGAAAAAGGCACTTTATTCTACAGCTTTCTATTTGCAAACACAGGGAAGGCTGCTTCAAGTTGGAGGACAGAGTAAACAATGCAAAAATAAGATGACGTGATATAATATCTCAAAAAACAGAGGTGGAAGTGAACAAAACCTAAAGTCAAAGTGAGAACTTTCGCTCCGTGAGAAACTGTACGTCCAGCTG
The DNA here is from genome assembly GCA_018136845.1 of Heterotis niloticus. NCBI lineage: Eukaryota > Metazoa > Chordata > Actinopteri > Osteoglossiformes > Osteoglossidae > Heterotis > Heterotis niloticus. The sequence continues at coordinate 20,539,336 of CM030890.1, forward strand.
ATGCAGGAAGGTTTATGATTTGTCCTTGTAGCTCAGGTGGTTGTTTTTCTCCCACCGCCATAGTGGTTTGTGTTCCATGAGGGTCTGAGGTTCTGAGTTTGAGACAAGTACAGACAGGAACAGGACGCCTGCTGTGGCTTCGGTGCACCGTGGGGTCCATGATGATGGCAGGTGGACTATATTACAAAGATACTGTGACATCCTGTGTCAAATACTATATGCATGTTGTGTATTGCAGCTCGCACACAACATGCACCATTTGAAGGAAATTTTACGTGACGCCTGGAAATCATTTTCACAAGGCACCACTTAATATCTACTTCACGATGCTGACACACGCCAAGAGACTATACATGCTTGCTGAGCTGGGAAAAATTGTGTACCGTACGTAAACAAGGAAGTAGGAAATATTTTGTCACATAATTTAAACATAACAAACAAATTATACATCGAATTAACATGAGGATAAAAATAATGGCATCATATTCATGTTGGCCAGTACCTACAGGACAGATTAGTTTATATAACTGTAAATTTTTCCATAATGCTACCTCTGGTTTTGGAACACACAATAATTGTAGCTACTATGCATGTAAAACAGCAGAGACCCAGAAAATGTTAGCATTAGCAGAGGATCCAGGAAAGTTATTCTTTGTTTTCTTTTAGTTGGTCATTGTGGCCTTTTCTAGCTGTCGAAAAGTTTAGCAGCAATGGAAACTCTCGGCTGTTAATGTTTTTCCTGCCGCCCCGCCACCCCGCCATGAGGAACTCTTGCTGGTGCCCAAACAGCCCAAGCCATGTGGAAAAGGACAGGCAAATGCAGAAGAAAGAAGGCGGCAGGATTGCAGGTGCACTGCTCACATGAAGCCCAGCTAACATCAAACACAATGCAGGGCTCATTTTATACGCTTGCGTCGCACCGCCTCATCTCAGCGCTGCCTCTGATGCGTCCGAAGGACCCTGACCGTCAGTTGTTAATCCAAAGGGCGGCAGCAGAATGAGCTGCAATCTTAAAGGAGCCCAGTGGTGCTCATCATCATCTGCGTTTCTCCCCACTTCATGGACAAAGAGGCCTCAGAGGATCCCTAGGAAATGTTGCCTAGCGACCTGCTGAGGAGCAGAGTGACGATCCCGCCATGACCGCTCCGAAGGAACATACACCTTGCCAGCACCGTGGAGGAAAAGGAAGCAAACACACTCCACATAGAAGAGGAATTGTATTTGTATTGAGCAATAATTCGCAAATAAACTTTGCTAGCTGAGTTTGCAGCTTCCTCTTCACATTTTACAAGTGGGACTGCTTATTTGTTAAGTGTTTGTCTCCTTAGTTACTGCTTGCATCTAAAGCAAGTTAAATGTTTAGCCATTTATAATTTGGCATATTTAATGAGGCATCACGTCTCTCATGACAGTAAAACTTTTTGCTTCATTCTGCTTCACTGTGACCATTTAATTTTTTGTCAACGTATCCAAGCTTGCAGCATCAAGAAGCAACAGTTAAAGGTGCAGATTTGTAAGCTGAAGGCTGAGCAAGACCACACTGAAGCCCTGCAGTAACTTCCCCATTTTAAAATTCTCCTGGAAAAAGGTACTCAGCTAAAGCATCTTGCACACACAGTAGTACCACACTGCGGTTTATAAAGGTGTCGTTCATTCTGGGAAAAAAGCAGTCACTTAGTCCACTGGAGACAAAGGAGAAAGAGAGGTATATGGGAAATCTTTGGCAGAGCAAACGAAAATCCATTCCGGATGAGATGGAGAGGACTGGCGGCGGAGGGCAGATGAGCAGACACGTGGAAGCTGCGGTAGTCCATGTGGGATATCTCCATGGCCCTGGACCAGACCCTGTTTAGAACGTATCTACAGATCCCAGTTTTGACTTTTATGTATCAGGAGAAGTAATGGCTTTTGTCAGTCATTACTCTCAGGTTCTTGAGCCACAAAATGGATGAAATGGGTTAGTGTAAATTGTCCCAGAGGCCAATAAAATGGTCACAGTTGCTTCAACTGTTAACATTATTTATCATAAGACAACAGCACAAGTTCTGAGCTTCCCTTAAGTAATTGCAGCCTGCACTGGTTCATAGCTTCTACACACCGAACGCTTAACACATGCTCACAAACAAAGCATAAATGGATAAAATATGGAAAAGAAAACGGAACAACAAAGATAAAAGAAATCAGTGAAAAACAACGCAAATGAATTTGCAAGCTGACATCATTTGGAGAGTGAAAATGGGGGCTGTAATCACCCAGATTACAACCAATGAAACTTGTACACAAGGGATAATGGAGGTTGATAACATGGCGCAAGCCAAACATGAAAGAAGTGGTTTCACATCCCTCACAAGCTGCATATCTCAAGATATGAGTGTAATAGTAAGGTTGCGGTTACAAGGCCTTGTGCTTTAGTTGGCAAATCGGTTACTAGGAGCCAGCTTCTTCACCTTTCCATACATCTCACACACAAGGCCTTCACGATGTATGAACTAAATCCAGTCCTGCACATTTTTATCACATTGTTCCTCACAGCAGGCAAGACATTAAACACAGATTGCTTTTGTGAACGGACCAAGTCTGCACACACACCACATGCGTTTGAGTCGGATTTTATTGTCACAGAGAGGTACACTGGCAGAGGGGCGTTGCCTCCTTTGGGCCTCTCACCTCCCACAAGGTTTGGAGATCCACTGTAGTTCCACGTGCAGCTCTGTCGAGGTCAAGGCAATAGGTCGGTGGCCCAGCCTCACACACTGAACCCTTTGTGGTCCTGGGGGACCATGGCCCATCTTGTGAAAATGACGCACGTGAGAACATCTTACCTTTATCCGACATATCCATAAACCTTACAAAAATGTAGCAACTGTGAAATAGCAAACTTCTAATCATTTTAATTATAAAATGGGAGAAAAAAGTAAGTTAAATGCAAAATATTGCGTAAAAAGAACAATGACTGTCCGTACCGCTGCTCTAGATGTGTTCTCTATGCACTGGAAGCAGCAGCACCTAGATGGTCATAAATTTCCATCTCATTTTAGCAAAATATCTTGTACTGGACTTAAATCGTTGAGCAAAGTGTAAGATGTGTGTTTCTAATTCCTAACATGCGTGCATGTTTTTTTAACATACAATATTGCAATGAAATGAAAATATGTATTTTTAAATTATTAAATTATTTTTATTATTTTATTATTCTCTGGGAACAAACTGAAAAAAGTATGGCACTACCTGCCCATAGCATCAGCAATGTGGCAAAAAATAGCACAAGCAACAGAGACAATCATTCAAAGGGAGATTAAAGGAACCCACAATATTTCTATTAACTATGTAACTGAATTAGAGTATCAGATGGGAAAATGAACAATGATTTTGCCCATTGATATGGCTATGCAGTATTACTGCATTAATTCAAATGAAGGACTGTGATTGAGAGTTTGGCAGCAGGAGGAGGATTTGAACCCAGGATTATCAGACTAAAGTTGGAGTGGCCCTTTTGTTAACATTTCAGCCTTGTCGGAACAAAAAGCAACAAAACAATAATAGGAATTGATCTGGTATGTCAAGATGGCAAAAGTCATGTTCATATCACAGTGAACTAGAAAGGGGCTGATAAAAGCCCTTCAAAGTAATTTGTTGCCATTTTTCTGCCAGAGGAAAACTTGTTGCTTCATCACATGGCTTGCATTACTGTACGCTGCTGGCTCAGGGTCTAATACCACCAGAGTTGTCAGAAAAGTGTTGTATTTGTGTTTTTCGCAACTTACGACAGGCAGGAAGGCCAGGAAAGAGTGGACCTTTCATGATGTTGTGACTCCAGGCAGTGGTGTCCTGTGTTTATGCACCTGCTATGAGAATGCAAAGGGACATTTGACGCAGCAATGTGATGATGCCAATGGGAAAGCACGGGGCTTCTTCTCCCAGTGAGAGTTTCCATTATGTGACTGTGTTCTGTTACACGCCGCTTTGGTTTCTCGGCTTGGTACTTCTGCTTGCCAGCAAATAGAAGGTCTTTTGAATACGAGGGACCTGAAACTTTACTGGGGATGAATTCCATCACCACTGTGCCTATTTATTTAGTTAGAAGTTAACACAGCTGCAAGCCTGTGTTGTTCTGTGAAGCCACCACCTTGCTCAAGGAGAGCGTTAGGCGAAAACAAAACAGCTCAAGCGAACCGTGTTAAATGTGCCGTGAATTGTCCTTAAAAATTCTTTAGAGCAGCCAGAAGCTCAGTGTACTGGAAGCCAGTGTGACAGAGGGGCAGTGAAGGTCAAAGGGTTAAAAGCAGCATAGCAACTTGTCAGATATTGGGGAGGCCAAGAAAAAAACAGCAGTAGCCCTCAGTCGAGTTAAACATACGTAAATATTACAGGGGACACATTAGGCTTGCTTGGTAGCTTCCGTGTCACACCTATGCATCTGCACACACAACATAGTGGACCATAGCACTTAGTATGAAATCATGCGTAAGTGAGATTGGAGAAGGAGTCCATGGAATCATCAGCAGTAGTGCTGAAGGCTCACATTTAGACACATACACTGGTCCACCCACCTTTGTGAAAATCGATTTCTCTAATTTATGTGGAACTTATTTAGTCTTCTGTTGCAGTATTAAGACTGTCAGCAGTTAGACAACTGGAAAGCACCAATGAGGATCGGTTTTGAAACCCCTGTTCTGGACCTCCTGTTTCAAAGCTGTGCCAACCTTTTAGGCACCTTGCTTGCTTTTTGTGCCCTGAATCAGTTGCCTGCCCACAAGAGTCGATGTCATACGTGCCACAGGCAGCACTGTAGCAGAAGGGTGGTACAAGAAACGACACAAGCGGGCCTTTTTTGTTTAGCAAAATAGGTTTGTGCAGAAATTCCGGGAATGCCCATGAATTCTCAGAATACCTGCGTGTTTTCATTTTGACATCTTGATCCCCACTGGGGTATTCATTAACTTCATCTGAAGGACATATGGTGGTGCGCACAAAGTCACCAACAGGATAGTTCATTAGCGTCACAAAATTAGGATTTTCATCTCTATATGTAAACCGTAACGTAAACTGAAATTAAAACTGTCACTATAAAGTCACTATAAAAGGGATGCAAAAAGGTTGATGCATGGCTAGCAGAAATATTATGTAAATATAGAATCTTAATGGGATCCATCCATCCATCAAGAAGAAGTACATACCCGTATGTACTTATACACACATTTTACACACTTCTAAATTTTTATATTGTGCTACCTGAAATACAATGCAAAATGCATAAATTTCTTTATAATATAATATACCTGTATATAGAAAGAATATATACTAATGATTTATAGAAATATCCTGCAGTATTTTGGATCTGCATAATTACTGCACTTGCATAGCTTACTATTTTGTAAATAATTTTTATTGTTCATAATGTGAAAAATATGAACATATAAAAAGGATTTTGCGAAGCACTACTCACATGACAATAAACTCCTGACTTGACTTGATATTTTCAAGTAGTTTTATTTTAGTTCCACTAGTACAATAGCATATAATAGTATACTTTAGTTGCAGTATGATGTTTTGGTTGCTGAACAAACATGTGAAAGCTTACTCTCCAAGAATGTACTGTGAGAATGAGTAATCTCAGCTCTTTTAAAATGACTATTAGTCTGATTTGTTATCAGATCTGCCAGTGATCTGTGGAACTGCATAAAATGCAATTAGTTGTTGGGCAAAGTTCTCATTACATGTGTTTAGTCACAGAGAAACTGAGCCGCTTATCCCGAACTGAAAACAGTTTACTGAAGCATCCGAGTACCTTTCTCAGAAGTATAGAAGCAGGCCTCTCTTGGGATGCAAAAGATAAAGTAATTGCTGTTCATTCCTCTGTTAGAAATGTTTCTACTGTAATTCCATAAAAGGCTTTATGTACTTTCCTTCCCCCCACTTCATACAAGTGGCTCTCTTGAGCAGGGACAGGAAAGCTGGGGGAGGTATAAAAACTGTGATGTCTCTTAACTTTCTGAAAATAAATCCATCTATCCATCCATCAACAAAAAGTACAGTACTTGTCCAAAGTAGAGTATAATGTTGTGTTGTACGTGTATATATATTTGTATGTATAAAATTAACTGAAGTGCAATCAGCCACCATGCATGGACTGTTTTCCATTATTTGCATTGATTTTTGCACATATAAGGCTTCATAAAAAAAAAAATACAACACATTTTTACGAACTAAATATCTTGATAAATAGGCATCTGTGTGTGAGCAACAAGGAGCTACAAGGCAATCAAAACAGAAAGGAAAGAGCTTTCCAGCTCAACACAAGAAAACAGCAGCATTGAACAGTAAACTACAAACTCAGCTCAAATTGATTTAAGCAAAATAATTGTTTACATACGTAGTTCAATGCTTTCAAAGTTCACGTTCAAAAGTGCAGTCTTTTGTGGTAAATTCTTAAACGTTCCACTGGCCGCACCTGGTACCTATTTCTCCTTTGCAGTCTGCCTCCTTGTGTGGCTGTCAGTCTGGAGAATGAAGAATGGAATGTGGAGAAGCCTTTCTGTGTTAAATGTAAAACCCATTTTGTCTTGTGAATACATCGGGAGTCCTGCAAATGAGACAAAATATTTAAGTAAGTTCCACATTCCTCATTGTAAAGTACAGAGCCACAAACTTAAACACAAATTCTCAAACACTGCACTATGAAGGTTAAGCTTCAGTCATGCTGTTTTGCATTTTGAAACTATCTTCTTTTTTGCAATTTACTGTAGTTCAAATGATTTTAAAGAGTATAAACAAACACAATTATGTTTCTGAACCAGGCTCAGTCACACAAAGATGTGACCGAAAATATTGGTACTCTTCCACTTTTTTCCAAAAAACGCACAGTTTCAGCTGAAACTGACAAAAATATTTGGTATCCACCATTGTTTATTTGACATTTAATAGAACAGAAATGTTACTTTTGACTTTATGACTTAACATAGTATTTCAAATAACAAAACAAATGAAAAAAATGTATTCTCCACAGATGCTATATTCCACAATTTGCAATGTCATCCGGTCCATATAGCAGGTATGTTTAGAAAAAATGACCCAGAAGATAGCACCGGACGTAACTTGAACTGCATTAGTAAAAGATGCAAAACTGTATAAAAATGTAAATGAATGCAATTTCAAAAGGAACAGCGGGCCAGAATTCCTCTGCTGCCACACACGAGAGACAAACTCACACAGAAAACAACGGCTTCAAACTAATGCTGCTAAAGTGACTCCGTGAGCTACTGCCTCATGAGGTGCGCTAACAATTTCACAAAGAGCTTCTGCATGTTCCCATATTTTTGATCAAATAAAAAATGTTGAAGCAAAATCTACATTTACTACTCAAAGTTACATTTACCTACTGTTAGCAGTGAATGAGGTTCAGTTATATTCTAATATTAAACAACACAGAACTGAAAGACTGTATGCATTCTTTTTTCATTTTACGCTGGCAAATTTTGCCGCTAACCAACTTTAATTATTTATTACAAAAAATAAAGGAGGAGGTACTGTAATCGGTAAGGTTTTAGGTTCAAATCCTACCTCCTGGCTTTATTTTATCAGCGCTTAAATAGTGCTGATAAAAAGTACCATATTGAATAAAGTAATGGTAAGTTGCTTTGGAGAAAAACACCAGGTGAATACATGCAGAGGTCCTGAAACAGGAAAAAAGAGCAGGCTTTTATACGGTTGATCTGGCAAACCAAAAGTGTAGGCATGAGTGGATTAAAAGGTGGAAGAGGAGACGGGCAGCGTTTGATCGAGAAGGTACGGCTCATCCCTGTAGATCGGGCTTCAGGCCTCGCACCCTCAGGGAGACACAACACTGGGGCCCATGCCCTCATTTCCATGGGTAACACAAAAAAAGCAGACTGATGGCGGAACTGTGTGGTCCTAGCAAGAACGGCGATCCAGTTCTGTATCTGGGTGGGAGAAACCCGATCAAGAAGAGCCAGACATCTTAGACAATACAAATCCATGCAGGCCATGAAATACCTTTTTCTGGAAGGACAAACCCAGCAGGTTAAACAGTAAACCCAGTTGAGCTCCTGGATAGGAAAGGGGGAACAAAAGTACCTTGTTTTACCCTAATGGCAGCATTAAAGTTTGCTGTTTGTGTTACTTCTAGTTGAATCTAATGTGCTTTTTGAGTACAGCTTGTGTGTTGACCAGCACATGGACAGATGGGATCTGACTGAAAAGCAGCAGTTCCCAAGCTGTGTACAGTATAACTTATCTATTTGACAATTAGTGAACAAAAGAAACACACACTTATATCCAAGATATACATAAAAGTTAGGGCAAATCGTTCAGAAGAATAAGCATTAACAGGAAATGTGTTACTTCTTAGCCTCGGAGTAGTTATTCTGACGCGCACAAGAACTAAACATATTTTTTCACAAGGTCATTCTGAAAAGACTTAATAACCAGGTTTTAACCTTTATAAATATTCAAGAAGCTATAACGTCTAAACGTCGTTAAGATGATGCCAGTATGAACACCGATTGTACGATTTGTGACATCTGACATTCGCTACCTCGCTTGGTTTCGTCACACTTGATATTTTCGCGAATGTGCTGTTTAAATGGCCGTTGCGCATAAACGTGCACACAAGGTGAATATGCTGCGAAATAAGTCCATGTTCCACGTGTTTTCACTGCCCGTGTTTGTACGTGTAATAATTCTGAAGTGGAAAACACGTTGTGTGTACAGAGCGGTGCAGAAGTGGCGGGCTAAAATGTCACGGGAGAACGAAAGACTAACACGAGCGAAATAACACTAATAACGAAAATGCTTCTCTGCCTTTTTTTTAACATACAAAATGGCTAATGTTGGGTGTAATACTTTTTAAACCTTTTACTTGCAAATGCGGCGCCGCACCGTGGCTTGAGAAGCGGTCGGTAGAGGGGGCACGCGACGGGGGCGTCGCGAGCTGCGGTCCGTCCTCCCGGCGCGCGCGGGGGGTCTGAGCGCGGCGCGCGCGCCTCGGGGTGCTGGACGGCACGGGCTGCTGCGCTCCTCCCTCTCCCGCTCGCTCGCTCGCTCGCACGGACGGACGGGGCCGAACCGCTGCCCCGATTCGGGGGGAAAAAAGGGACGACTTTTCCGACTCGTTCTCCGAGGCGCACGGTACACGCAACAGTTGGGAGTTGGGCGAGAATTTTAGGAGGACGCGCTAGGCTTGCGCCACGGAGCGAGTTGGCCGGGGGACGTGAGCGCGCCCTGCCGCGGGGTCCGGGCTGGCGCGCTTCGCCCCGTTCCCCCGCGGGCGCGCCGTGAATGTCTCTGCAGGGGTCGGGCTGGCTCTGCTGCAGGCTCGCGGTGCCCGGACGAGGCTGTGGGCGCAAAGAGAAGGAGAAGAAGAAGGACGACGACGAGGAGGAGGAGGAGGAGGAATCACTTGAGCTGCGCGGCGAAAGGGAGCCCGGGCGCGACGGCCGGGTGAGAGCGACGTCCCATCATCATCATCATCGGTCCTCACAAGTGCTTGTCTTCTTACTGTCGACAGCGCCTTTAAGTCAGTGCTTCTAACCTTTATTTTTGTATGACCTGTCAGAGAAGTCATGTTCGATAGTTGCTGTCCTTCAACCATAACAGCTTGCCAACAAACATGTCTCAGTTGCAAATAACTATTATTATTATTATTATTATTATTATTATTATTATTATTATTAGAGCCGTCGCTCCTGTTGCATTACCCTTTTACTTAGGGTTACTTAAGCAAATTTCCCGTTTAAAATAAGGTGCCGTGTACATGGGTAAATCAGTGTGAAGTTGGTTATCTGGTACTGGAATGTTCCTTGGAGGAAGGGCTAAGTGAAATATAATAGAAGTGATGATGATGGTGATGGTGTATTGACCTTGAAGCCAGTATTAAGCAGAGTCCCAAATCTCAGGTTAACTGGTCACTCTAAATTTCCCTTTTTGTGTGTATGTGTCTATGTGTGTGCCGCCTTGTGATGGACTGGCACCCCCAACTTCATAACCTGGTGTCCTGTGATTCTGGGTTAGGCTCTGAACCACTGCCATCCTGAGTAGGACAAAGCGGTTAATGATGGTGGATGGATGGACGTGATCCTGCTTGCGTCTGGAGGTGTTCTGGTGTCTCCGTGCTGCATCAAGCAACTTCTCTTTATGTTTGTGTTTATATTTCTTCTTAGTCGCAATACATTTGTTAATAGTTTAATTTGTCACTGAGTCAGTCAGGTTATTAAGCTCACACCATATTTGGTGACCTTAATGCGTGTGACTTAAATAAATGGCTGGTCAGTTGTACACAGTTGTTTGTCCTGTGAAACACAATTCGGTTTATCCCACATACATTCAGCCATGTTTACAGGAGTCCTTCTTTCCTGGATGGAGTTACAATATCTTAATTACAGTTGTCTCAAAGTCTCCTTCAAAACCAAATGTTATTAAATTTTGTCTGGCAAATGAAATTCCTGGGACAAGATGGCATGGGAATATTATTAACCTTTATATGACAACTTTGTCCAAGGTGACTTGCTGTGTTAGATAATGAGCTTTACAATGATTTACCCCTTTATACAGAAGGGAATTCTAACTTTATCACAGGGTACTACATCAGGATGGGGACTCAAACCTCTCATATGTAGTATGGCAGTAGTCCTAACCCTTATACCACCCCGTGGAGGATTTGCAGAATGCAACCATGTTAGAAACACTGTAAGATACATCTTCCCAAACAACTATATCTAAGCAGACATTTAAATAGACATTTAACTTTATTAGCTGTGTAGCTCATTGCTATTTTCTTGTCATAATTACGCTGTTTTCTTAATCTTTAAACTACGGTGAGCTTCAGAGTTTAAACTTCATGGGAGTGGGACAGTTTGACTTAAGCAGTACTTTGTGCTCTTTTGGTGTCACTGATAAAGCTCCTTAAATACAACTCCCCCCCACCTGCTCTTGGTCAGTGTGGCGCAGTGATATGTGCCCGGGGGGATGGGGGTAAACAGCAAGGAGTGAACTGTACAGTTGAGCCCACATCCTCTTGCCCTGACTGTCTGTTGAATTATTCCTGGTTACCTGGCTTTTCTTTCCTATCAGCTCAGTAAATCAGCATGGAGGCTTTCTGAGGGTGAGTGCAGCACAGCTTTCACAGGCTAACATGGTATGAATGCATAAGACATTCTTGGGTAAAACAATATTGGCCTGTTCCTCTAAGTACCTGTCTCCTTGAGATGTGATTCTCTTAATTTCTGGTCACTTTATTAATTTATCCAAAGCTTTCCTTCCAAAGGGACTAACCTTCCCTGTTTATACAGCTGAATCATTTTTACTGGAGCAATTTTAAGGTGAATACCTTGTTCAGGGCCACTACAGCAGGAGATGCAGTTTTGACCTGTGTCCTTCAAGTGCAAGGTGGCAGCTGTAACCACTACGCCACCTGCTGCCCTTGCTTTTGCCAAGTCAGCTCAGTGGTACGCCATGCTGTGCCTTCTAGGAAATGGAAGAGTTCGAACAACGGTGCAAAGATTATTTATTAGTTTTATATTGGTGCATGCAGAGAAATTCGAGGACCTTATGATTAACCACATTTGTGAAAGATCTGCTGAAGATTTGTGAAGGACAAAGAAGAGATAATGTCAAGTTGTGATTGATATTTTCCATGCTTAATGGTTCTTTAGAGGGCTGTGGTATATTAGTGAGGGCTTGATGCCTTTCTTAAATATATGTCAGTTTATATTTACATTTAGCCACATCAGTGCACAAAGCCACATCTCACATAAGCTAACTTTACACAGAATATTACACAAATAACTTGCATTTGCAAATAATAATTTGTTTGCATTTGGGATAAAGGTTCCATGAGTCATTATAAACAGAATTATATTCCTACTGTAAACATGCCTGCAGATAACTGTAACCACAGCCAAATTGCCAAGCAGAATTCTGACTACTTTAACACAAACCAAATGTTTTTGTAATTCCGTCTAAGTTTGTCAGTACCCATTACATCTCTTACAGATTTTAGGCCAGATGTGCGAGGCATGCTGGAATGAAAATGTGAAAAGAGAACAGACAGAGAACCCTGGGAAAAACAATGCCACCAGTTATCCCTCAGTTCCACCTTTGGCCTTCGCCCCGTCTCCCTGCTCCATAGTCAGTCCTCTTATTCGCAGTCTAATTCTCTTTGGTGGCATTAGTGAGACGAGAACCAGCCGAGTCGAATTCACATGAGCAGGCGGCGGAATACACTCAGGTCACATGTGTGGCCACAAATGCATATCCTTCTTCTTTTTTATTTCTCAGATGCAACTGCTGCTGCTGCAGTCTTGGTACACTGGGTTGTGAGAACCTCTGCTTTAGCCTGAAGTATCTGGCTCCTGTTTTCACCATATTTTTGTCAGTGTTACCCAGGACAACTCTAGGCAACCAAGTGGTTGTTTTGACAGTGCTTGTTGTTCTTAAGCAATTGTTCTTCTCTCAGTCTCTTTCTAAGGTAATATAAGTTGCAAAACAGCTGAAGACAACATGGCACCTCCTGCTTGGAGGGTTTTTTCCTGAGACCTTCTTCAGTTAAACCTATTATGCCCTTGTTTTCGTTATCTGTGGCATACGTAAAAACCTTTATAACTACTCTGAAAAATATGCCTAAAATATGAATTGTCAAATGATAGGTGAGGAGAAGAGAATACTGTAGAGCAGGAGTAAGAGAAGGCATGAAATACTGGGCAGTAAAAATGCTTTTGGATCCATCCCATGAGAAAGGTAATCAAATGTGTGATTTCAGACCTGCTGCACAACATCACTTTTGTCACTTTTTCCTTCAGCATCTTTGGTTCATGTGGATTTGTTGCACCAGTGCATCCATTGAATATCATGCTCAAGAGCATAAGTTTAGCCAACAGCACATGGAGAGGGAGTTGCAGGGTGTCTAGGAACCACTGAAGATGTTCAGAGGCAGGAGCTTCAGCCTAGAGGTGTCTTTGGAGATGTTGAGACTTTGTAAACAAAGAGTTTTTTCTGTCTGGTGTATAGGTGTCTCAGTAGACTGTTGCACAAAAAACACAGCATGTTTTCAAAGGGAGGTGCAGTTATGAAGCTGTGTCTTATAGTTAGAGGCTGTCCTGGTTGGCACTTCACCCAACAGAACCAAGGCTGGTGGTCACACAAGGTACAAACAGGAGCAGTATAGTCTACGTGCACTAAACGTGCGCAATGCTCAACACTGCAGCTGGTCATTTACTCCATTTTTCCTGTGGTGTTGATGCATGTCCAACTCTGCTGTGGTTTGTACTTCCTCTGGTCAAAAGGGCTCTGCCCTTGCCTCCAAACTCAGAGGATGTTGAGAAGGCTACTGAGAAAGGAGAGAACTGAGTCGTGCATATATCGAGTCTAACCAATTTTGCAAGGAAAATGAGCTGAAGGATTGCTCCAGAACATTAAGCACAGCCTGAGAAAAAAGTCATGAAAAAACTTTTGTCGGACATCCTAAAGCGATGTTATTAACAAGGAAACACAAATGTCCTCATTTAACAGTTTGGCAAGATCAAACACCCTAGTGTGCATATTGAGCCAGATAGCAGGCTGACCACAATGAGGACTTTCAACCCATAAGCTTTTCACCCAAATTGCTTGATCTAAGAAAGGAAGGCTGGGGCAAAACAAAAGATGTCTGTGTTTCCTTGTTCTTGTGTCCAGTGAGCCATTTTGCATGCCATATTTTCCCCAGCATTTGACCCGCCTGCTATCTAGCAAATTCAAGCCAACTGTTACAAAAACAGCTATGCACTTTGACTGTTAAATACATGTTCAATTGTAGTGGGGAAAGGGGAAATAAATAGAAATACATTTTGCTGCAGCTGGTACCACAGTTGTTTAGGACACAGCCATCTCACCTGAACACTAACAGTTTAAATCTCAAGAGGAGCCGTGGCGTAATATCCTTGCTTTGCCCTCAAATGTTCTCATAAAATGCATGCTGCTTCGAACGAAAGTGCAAGTCAAACAATGGAATACTAATTTCTGCTAGAAAACACAGAAACTGGTGTAGTTTTGTTGGCAGTCGTACTGCAGGTGGTTTTATCGTGTTGTACGCGTCTCGAGAGTCCAGTATGGTACAGTAGAAAATGAATTACGCGGACAGGAAGCATGCGGTATGGCATCAATCTGTACTGGCATGCTAATTTGCATGCAAATGCTGTTTTTGGCTGCTCCGTTTCCGCTCTCATCCCATCCTTTCGTGCGATCTGATTTGCTTGGAGCTCTGCCCCAGCTCTGCCCTATGGTCCTTCTCAGCCAGCGTTGCTGGAAACAGACCCGGGACACAGTGACGACCACCGATGAGCAGCGTGTCTGGCTGCATGTCGCTGCCATATCCTGCACGCATAAGACAGATTTTTTACAGCTATAAAACTCTGAATGAAGCCTTTTCTAAACAGTTGGTAGTCAGAGCGGAGTAACTAATTATGATGGGGGGGGGGGGGTAAAATTGGATGAAAGCCCTTTGGCGGGGGCCAGATTATTAATGGCCCAAGTAGTTCACAGCCAGAGCACTTACTGAGTGCTGTACAGTACTGGAAAAGGTTGTTGGTTTGAATGAAGGGTATGGATCCGCAGTGAAAGATCCAGCGGTGTAAAAGGACAACGGTATAAACTGCAAATTAAATATGTTGCTTTATATTGAAGTAACTCGTTGCTAAAATGAATTATATTTGCAGTATGTGTTAATCAGAAAAATGAAAATGACAAATCTTAGATTAATGAAATATGTAAGCAAATGGGGAAAAAAGAGTATTAATACATTTTTTTACTCTGCTATGAAAAGCAGCTTTCTGAAGTAAGTTTGCTGTCTCTTTATGTGTTCCATTTTGGTTTTATCACATAATAATCCAGCAAATATAGTTTTATCACTGAACCATCAGGAAGCAAAGGCTTGCTGGAATATTTTTATTTAATTTTTTTTCCCTATCATCCCGTTTTGTAAAGTAAAAGTGAATACTGTTGATTTATGTCATTTAACTAACCCTTTAGACTCTTCTGCTTCTTCAGAATAACTGCATTTTATTAAAACTTAAAAGAAGAATATCATACATTCTGTATGCAGTGGTGAAAAAATTAACCAAAAGATTAATTTCACATCCCCTTTCTTCTATATAAACTTGCACTGTTTAACATGAATACGAGGTAGGGTTATTTTAGCTGAAAGTTGTGTTTCTGCTGTTCGTGTAGAAGTGTGCTGAGTTCGAATTGGTTATGAGTAATACTTGGAGTGGCTGCATCGGTTGTCCATTGCTAACTTGTGCTTCATTTTCCATGCGGTGCTTACCGGACTGCTCAGAGCTCACTGGAGGTGACTGTCTGTCAACCCTCAAGCACAGCCAATGGACTGAAGAGGTGAGTCCTCACTGAGCCTTTTGATTTCCTACCAAGTTCACTATTCTGGTCACTCGAGTCTAATATATTCTAGTCTTTCTAAATCAGTTGGCTGTGATCCCAAAGGCTGTTAGACATCACTACTGCAAACTGCTGTGCACTCATTCCCCATTATATCCATATTCCCTTCCTGTGACTTCAAGGTTGTGTCTGTCTGGCAATAATAGCAAGAAACTCCCTGTTTATCCATAAGGGGACGAAATGTGCGGGAAAATGTCGATAACTGTGTGAATTGTACGTGTTCCACTCTTACACTAGTAAATAGCTGCACTGTTAACTAGCAGATTAACAGACAGATAGCTAAGGATGAGCATGAGCTAAGGATGCCAGGAACAGACACCGCCACAGTTTGTCATTATGTGAAATGTGTTCTCCTATGCTATTCTTACTTTTGTTTGTTTTGGTACTTCATCTGTGTCTATTTTGCTTTCATCGTGGATCCAAATAAATACTGACAAAAATTAAAAATCTGAAAAGAGCCAATCAGAAAGCTGATCATACTTGCTGTGGTTTAGACTGTTGCTCCATTTCAATCCCATTCCTATTACAGTGCGTTTGAGTAAGACACTTACCATGAATTGAAATGGTAAGAGTACCATTACTGTATAAATTGTACATTTCTTACAAAATGTACATTGTAAATCAATTCACCTGACCAAAGTGTTTGGTAAATAAACAATAACTATAATAACTAATAAATACATTGCAAAACCAGACATGTTGAAATGTCAAAAATGTGAAAAGTTGTCTGGATAACTGTAAATTTACATTACAAATTGCTGTTTTACTGCTTATTTCCTATTCAGTTTTCATCTGTAGTCACTTGAGATAAACTATGCCCATCATTCACTCTGTTGGACTTTTCCATTCTGACATTCTATTTCTAGTGTAAACTACACACGTACAACACATTCCTTAAACAGTAGAGAAATCAGCTATTAAAAGCTGGGGCTACTGTTTCTGTAGTGAAATGGTGAAAACTGTCATGAAACGTACTATACCTGGGTAACCTGGGCAAACGCTACACTACAGTGAAAGCAAAGTGTCTTACATCTCTGCAAACTGGTGGAGAAGACCTGGGAAGACAAGATGGGAAGACATTTCCTGTTAGCTATTTTTTTTGTTGCTTGGTGAAACAGTTATATCAAGTCAGTTGTTTAACATTGTGTCAGAATGTGAATTTGCAGTGTAGTTATAGCAAGAAATCCAAAAAAAATCTTGCATTGTTTGGTGAAAATTCATTTGTTCCAAGTTGCCTTTAATACTTAAGGTATGATAACTTGAACCATAATTATGCTATAAATAACTGCCTTGTAAACCTCAGTTATTCACAAAGGCCTGTAATGCTTTCAACAGGTCCGGGCACTTTTAATCTGGAAATGTGTTAATACAGAATACCTTATATGTACACTAGACACTTAAACGCTGCATGGGCAAAGGAATGTGGGCTGAACCTGGTAAAGGAGCAGCCACACAGTCACACGGCTGTGTTTATGCCTGTGCCGTACAATACAATACAATACAATACAATGTAATGAAGTACAGGTTATCCTGAAGATACACTTCGTGCATTTAAAGAGTAGCAAATGACAAACTTATCACATACCTGCAGAAGACATTACTGGATAAAAATTACAGTACTCACCAAAAACTACTTAGAAACTTTATGAGGACAGAGAGTTGGTTTATTGCCCAAGTATTTCATTAATAGTCAAGGGCAGCGGTCTCCTTTTTTGCACCACGGACCGGTTTCACATAAGACAATTTTCCACGGACTGGCCATCACGTGTGCACAATAAAGCATAATAAAGTGCATAATAAATACAACTCACCATAATGCAGAATCAGTGGGAGCTCTGAGCTTGTTTCCCTGGAGCAAGACGGTCCCATCTAGGGGTGATGGGAGACAATGACAACCGAAGGGTGTTCCCTATGTCCAGTCTACTCTGTAATTTTGTTTTGGTTGCTGTCACTGCAGAAAACCCTGCTTCACAAAGATAGGATGTTGGAAATGGAAGCAGGGTTTTCAGTGCTTTTGTGGCCATCTCGGGATATTCTGCTTTGATTTTAATTGATTTTTCAAAATAAAACACCCTCCAGACTCCGATAGTCAATAAGATGGAAATAAAATAAAAATAAAACTTTTTTTAATTCTTTCTGTGCAGCCCGGCACCGGTCCGCGGCCCCGTGGTTGGGGACCGCTGGATTTAGGGGCTCTACATCAGTTCTGTAAAGCTACTGATGTAATGTATGCCAGCAAAAGTGGTGGTTTTGGACTAAGTGACTACTTCTGCTTCTGTATTTCTTTGTGTTTTGATGAAGTACACTTTTGTTGTCCTGTTGTATGTGCTTTTGTAAAAAGACATCTGTCAAATGAATACATCTAATGTAATTTTTTGAAACATGGGCAGCACTGGGGTTTTTGAAAGAGAACAGAGCTGAAAAGCAACGCTCATCACAGACAATGCCTCCAAGTCCCCTGGCAACATGATTTATTACACACTGCAAATAAGAAAGCCCAATAAAGAACTCCAGCCCAAGACAGCGCAGAGTATTAAAAACTTACGGCATCACCCAGTTTTTGCAGCCGCTGTTCGTCGGCCAAATGGGTGAAGCTTTGGTGCCCAGTTTGAATGGGTATACTAGCTCTGTTAATATTAATTAAAGTAAATTCAAAATACTTTTTATAAAGGCAAAAAAGTTTGTTACTTGAAAGTATGCAAGTCACAGTCTTAAAAATCAATATAATAATGAAGACTTCAACAACAGCAACAACATTTATTTGTATAGCACCTTTCATACAGCGGTCTGTAGCTCAAAGTGCTTTACAAGGTGAAAGAGTCAACAATGAGAAAGAAACAGTATACAGCAATAAAGAGAAAAGCAGGATTGACTTGTATTTCGTATGGAAATATAAGCTGACAAAGGAAAGAGACACATGGCTTGGAGGCATCTGCAAGTGACTGGTCTTGAACATTTCAGTTACCATAAGATACTAAACAGTTATTAACAATGTACTGTATGATGATGAAGTAGCGGCACAGTTCTTGCATGCGAGGGCAAACGTATGCTGTTTGTAGACAGTACACAGGACTGTCGAAACTATAGTCGGTACTGTGCCTTACTGGTTCAGTATTCTTACTTAATAAATGTCTATAACATAGGGTGCCAGTTATTGTTAGTGAAGGGCTTCTTTGTGCTGTATTGACATCTAGTGTACTCAGTTGTTTGCACAAGAAGAATGAAGGAAATTGAGACACCTTAAGAAAGTGATCACTTTTTTGGTGTTAAATATGACTTCTGCTTGCTGATTTCAACACAGCAAACTTCTCCATAATGGGAGCGTTTTCATTTCTGCGTGTCATGCTATGTTTCTAGTGACGAAAGAAAGGGACATTGAGGTAGCAGGGCTTTTATGTACAATTGTAGCTCGCAGGTATTCCCCTTAGATTTATGCTGGAGAGCCAGCTTGAAGCTCAGAGAGGTTCTCTTTGCCATACACTTAAAGCTCTTACATTGCTTCCAAAACTCTGCTTCCATATCAGCGTTTGGTTGCTGAACTCATCCTCTTTCTCTGTTTCCTGCCCTATGCCACTCCACTCCTTCCTTCACTTTCCACATTCCAAAAAAAAGGGAAAAAAGAAAAACCTTGGTACTCCTCTTTTATAAACACATTATTTTTAGGCAGGAGATCATATACTCTTAATCAGTAAAGCCCAATTTTCCCACAGTATGAAATGGGCCCTTCCAACCCCTGGGCTTTGGTGGGACTCCCTGACTGTTTTTTTTTTTTTTTCCTTCCCCCTGCTGTCCCCGCTCGGCCTTTTGGATGTCGATTCAAACATCCAAAGCCCCGGAGGGAAAACCCCTCCCATGGGCAGAAATGTTCAAGGCCAATCACTTGCAGATGCCTCCAAGCCATGTGTCTCTTTCCTTTGTCAGCTTATATTTCCATACGAAATACAAGCCAGTCCTACTTATAAGTGACTTGTACCTCCACTTTTACCAGATAGGTAACTCGGAACTCTGGTGAAAAATCTGACGAGAGCAGAATCAGTAACATATTGGCAGGCCTCTCCTCTGGTGCACTTAGTGGCAGAGCCACATTTTGTGGTTCACTGCTTACATGAGTTGCGTATTCCACTAATATTGACACTGTCTACAGGCGGTAACCTCTGCGGTCTGTCATCTACAGATGAGTCCTTTGTTTTCACTGTAGGCAGGTTCAAAATGTGGCATCAGATTAGACTGCTCTGCCTTGCTTTCTGCAGATTATACAAGATAACATTGAAAGTATATGGGCCTCTTGAAGCCACCCACCTGACTTGTTCTTTGGATTCTAGTCTTTGCCTGTCCATTTGTCACTTTCATCTGGGGGTGAGCTACTTCCCTATATCTTGCAAGGAAAGGCAGACTTCTGTATTTATATTTTCTCATACGGAGTAATTCTTCACTTCCCTCACTCCAGAAGCTTCCTGTGTTGCTGGATCCACAGCTGGTTCTGCTTAGCACGAGAGCCAGCGCAGCACAGACTCCCACATCTGGTCCAGAGTTTTTTCCATGTATTCAGTTTCACTTCCTAAAAGTAATAGCATGTTATTTTTCTTAGCCCCCACCCCTTGCTTTATAATTTGAAGTTTTTATTTTTTCACCTTCAATTTTCATCCTTCAAATTTCAACAACTCACACAAAAATGAAGGATAAGATCTGCCACTTTTTTTTGTCTCGTGCTGTGTGTGCTGCATCGTTGCTGTTTAGGTGCAAAGGGCACCATAGGTCCTTCGCCAACATTAAAGATTAAGCAAATATTTTATTATAAGTAGGTTTATAATTGACATTGACACTTCTCCAGGGGGGCCACAAATTTTGTAGTGACAGTCAAACATTTTTTGTGGCATAGGTCCTATGCAAAACATTGCAAACAGAATTTTTTCTTGTTGTCTCCCGTTTTTCGAATGGAGCAGCATTAAATAGAGCAGGTCAAAATACAGACAGTCCTCTCTTGTCCCTGTGTGAGGGGGGCCAGTTCCTCTGTGAGGCCATGGCCGGGTGGTTTTTGTGGGGGTGGGGGGTCACTGGGATGGCGCGCTCACACGGCTTCCTCCGTCACTGTGTTCATGCTGTGTGATCTCCATATCAAATTGTTTCCTGCTTGCAGCTCAGAGGAAGAGTGTACCCCTCCATCATGGGCTGTGGCAGGGATTCTGGGGAACGGACGGGTGGGACAGCTGTGGAAAACCTCTGAGCTTTGTGCCCCCCCTCTCCATGACCCACTCCTTTCCACTTGTCTCTGTTTTTGGCCACTTTTTTAAAAGCACTGTTCAAACACATGCGTTCTGTAGCTCTGAAAATGAGTTTCTTTTTGAAAAATTATAGAACGAGCTGATATTCTTAAAGAAAAAGCATGAGTTTAAAACAACACTCGCAGCTGAAAACATACAACTTTTTTTCAGAGGAATGTTTCATGCTTCACATTTATTATCTTTATAGGAAAACTGAATCAGGGGTTAATAATAATTGTTTACTGGTTTTACAAGAGTCCAAGTGTATAACTTTTCAGAGTACTCAGTGTAATATTTAATTTGATTTTCAGCAAGGTTATCATTTTAAAAAAGGTCGATTTGGATGTTGCATTTAAAATGAATTATGAAAAGTTTCATAAAGTGTTGAATTGCCTGCCTGTGTAATGCTGTGTGAGAATTACCGCAGGAAAGGAAAAGAGCAGACAGACCATTCTAGGCCAGTTTTGTTCAGCAGGTTGAGTCGTCGCACTTATTAGGCAGGAAGATGAAGTTCTACATCTGGAAATGGCTGGAGCTCTTCTAGGACACATGCCAAATGTAGGGGAGACCAGGGCAGATTGTCACACTTTGTACTCTCATGAGGATCTCTCAGCTTCATTCCATCATAGACATTCATTCCAGCACCAGAAAAAGCCTTGAGTAACAGTTGGCACCTCTTTTACCCTCATAACTGGTATCAAAAAATGTTATTAGCTGTGAGATAAATGGTGCGGGGTTGGTTGTCCATATATTTTTGAATGGGTTTTCAGTAAAAAGTATGAATTATTTTAAACTATTATAATATTTGTGTTTTTTTTTTTAAGCTGGAGACCCCAGATGCATTTTAAAATGGGTGGAATGACTGTCTTTCCCATGTGCATAATACTTTGGTCCTGTTTCTGGTTCTATGATATTTTTTAGAGTAAAAGTCAATCGATGTTCAATAAGCAGTAAGATACAGGTAAATGAGAGCTAAATTTGAACACCTGCTATGAAACTTTAATATTCACAGAAACAGATATAACAAAAATATTTCTGTAGTGTTTCTGTAGTGTTGACAGTGATGTGAGATGGTATGGTGGTGCTGTCTTCACTTGCAATAAATGTAATGGGCTGAGACCTACAGCATTTAAATTATATGGATGTATTTAAGTTTTCAGTGCAATATTTGTTCAACATTTGAATGAAACAGACCAGATGTCTACACAACTCTTTCCATCGTATTGTCACCATTCATTTGAAAATTTTGATTATAGTGGTTATGAATTTGGTACTACATACAGGAGTGTATAGAAGGTGTTGTCTGTCTTAAACATGATGCACTTAAATGTGATGCCTCAACCCAGCACCTCACCGCACTGTGTTTTAACAGTGTCACTACACACCTGTTGCAGGACAGAATGGCTAAAGCGGGTTTGGCCAGTTATTAACCTGGTCTGAGAGAGCCAATTATATAATATGTTGCATATTGATAATGTCCGCTTTTTAACAATAGAAGAAAATTGTCATTGTTCTGATTTTACTGAAACAGTAATAGAAAAACAACATAAGTGCATGGGTTGAAGACTTCATGGTAGGTTGTACTGTTAAATTCATGTCTCATAAATGACTGCATGAATAATTATTTTCTCTTAGATTAGCATAGATTCAAGATACAGCCTGCAGTTTTGGGGCAGCTCTCCTACTACGCAGTCCAGGAACCAGTGAGAAGGTATTAGTATAAAAAAGGTTGAGTGCTGGGACTGATGAGGGCCTTGTTCCTAAATTTATCCAGGGCCCCCAAACCATTAAATCCACCCCTACTTAACAGTTGCTGTATTTAAATGTGACAAACAGCCCTGTAAGTAATGAGAGAACAGGCACCAACTGCCATTTCAAGATAACCTTCATGCTAACAAACAGTTGGCTTTACCTACAACCTTAAGGATGAGTTTAAATATTTTTCTCCTTCTTTATTAGTATTTATTTATATATTTATTTATAGTGAGTGGTACAACCATGTTGGGGGCAGGGTTTAATCTGATGGTCAGAGCCCTATTGCCCACCCTTGTCCTGCCTCCAGACTTAATAAAGATCGGCTGAGGCTGTTTTGATCAAAATGAATCCACTATTCAAGTCATCTGGTCATAAGGTATATTTGTGATTAAGCTCATGAAATAGTGAACCGCAGAAAGACTAACTTAGGTGGGACAAAGTGGACAACATACTTAGTCTTGTGTTGGACATATTCAGCATGAAATATTTGGACCTTAAGGATATTTCTATTGAAAGTGCCATTGAAGCAGTTTATAAACATTGCACAAAAATTAAGAATTTAAATTTAATGGCATTGCTTTTTGTTATCTTTTTTAACCAAACATCTGGTGCTTTCCAACACTGTTTTCCATTGTAGTGCCGCTCTTTTTAAGCAGTAATAATGTGTGAAATGGACTAGACAGCTTGTTGCAGCTCCTGCCTGTTTCTGCAGCAGCATTTCCTGGCTTCCCACTAAGGCTGGGAGTTGTGAGACTGCTGTTTCCTGGGCCTTGTGGGGAGTCTGGCAAACCCCCGTCTGTCTGGACCAGTGTCCCAACCTTCCACGCTGCCCTGGCTTGTGGTTTTCTCTGGTCGAGGAAACACAAACAAACTATGTGAGCCATGACGCAGGCCCCAGCCCAACAGGGAGATGTGGTTCTTAGCTGAACGTGTCCCCAAAATCCACGTCTCCAAAGGCTTTTGCTGGCATTGTTCACATGACACACACCGCACTGACAATATTGGCTTTTCCTCGGCGTTTGTGCTTGTATTTTGGTCCTGCAGAATATCTCAGACAAAAGTGTGAAAAGGATCATCAAAATAGGTGCTTACGTACAACAGGTACTTCTCAAGGGGGTGTGTAATGTACTCTGTGACTCAAAAAAACTGATAAAGAACGCTGATTTCTTTTGTTTTAGAAAAGTTTATTTTGTTTGTGATTCCTTGATATTTAGTTGAAACTCAGTGGCAAGTAAGAAGAAGGTCTGATGTTGAGAGCTGTACTGTGATAAGTGTGTGTCTCTAAACTGGACCTAAGTATGTATATGACCGAGTGTGTGTTTTCAAATCATGTCTGTATGTTTTTATACAACTTTTTGTATATTTTCGTGCAGCTCAGTAGAAAAAGTGCGACAGCAGAGCCCTGGGTCTTTGCTTAGTGTTAGTGTCTTTGCTCAGTTTTGCTCAGGAGGAAGCACCTAAGTGATGTGGTGTTCAGTGTCTTGGGCCCTTTGACATGCAAGTTCTGGTATCAGTGTGTTATTAGCACTGTTTCTGGCTTTTACTGCTTCCCTTTCATGCCATCTGTGAGAATACTGGTCCTTTTTTGTCTGGTTTACTGCCCCGATAGGCTTGAACCCATATACTAACGCGTGCGCGCACACACACACGCACACCAACTTGCTTCCAGGCTAGGTTGCGACATGTCGTGAAAGTGCACTTTTTCGTGGTGTGAGTCCTGTGTCCTGGATTCGGTCAGTCATGAAAGACTGTTATGATCCTGGGCTCTTTTCTGAGGGATAAATGCACTATTGGGACAAAAGCACCCTGCAGACACTATGTATGTGTCCCAAAACTGACTTAATTTGAGTTTAGCCTCCTTTATCAGGATGCTAGAACAAACTGAGACATTGATGAACAGCTGGGATGCTGCAAGAATTGATTGTACCAAGCATTTCCTGGAACCTTTAGAGAGGAAGGAAGGTTACTTTCGACTGCTTGTCCAGTGCTTTGCTTAGTTGAGGAACTGACATTCAAAAACAGACCAGTGATTAAATAACTGAACGAGAGAAACCTTTAGAAAAGTCCAAATGAGGCCTAAAGGGAGTTGGTGGACAGTTGAAACAGTTCTGCAATAATAAAGCATCTTTAGTTACTAGTTTATTCATTGCTAAACTGAGAGACGATACCATAAGTGTCTTACCACAGTTTTCTGTTAGGTAGCATTACATCAGTCCTTTGCCGTTTATCACCGCTCCCTCTTTCAACATCAGCTATCTTTCATAAGTATGAAAAGTACAGCATGGGACTAGATCATGGACCCAGTCATGGTTCTGGAGAAGATTTTTTTTTTCTTCGCATCAGAATAGGCCCCAGAAAATCTTTGTTTCGTAATTATTTCCCCAGGGGTGAGCTCAGCCCGGCATCACCTGTATCCTATTTACATTCAGGTCCTTGCTTTGGCTGCCCAGGCACTACAGTAGTGCCAAGCAGGATTTTTGGAATCTCACCAAGTAGGCAAATAGGAATTTGGAGCTGTGTTTGAATAGATGACTCTCCCTGCAGTCAGCCAGATGTGCCGGAGGAGATGAGGAGCCTGATCACTCTGAAGAAGGCTGATCCATCTGAAAAAAGCCAAGCGGGCCTTGAGTGGGATTCAGACCTTGGGGTCAAAGGTAAGACCATCCAGTCATTGTGGTAAATGTATTTTTTTTGTGTGTGTAATTGTTACTACATTAGAATGAACCAATATGCTGAGAAAATGGAAATTATAGAGAGATATTTAATAAAAGTTCAAAAAGTTACAGTGTTTATTGGATGTGGTCATGCAACGCTAAGTTCCAGAAGTGTGACCACTTTTTCCACGAATTGTTGAGGTTATCAGTCAGCTTAAGTGTTAATTTTTACAGCTGAAGAAAGTTAGTTACTTGAGTCATAGACATTATAGTCTTCTACCACATTATGAATGTAATGTGTTCCTGAAAAACCCACTGTAAGGTGAATTCTCATAATTCAAAGCAATTACCATTAGCTTCAGTAGTAAAAAAAATTCTGAGGCCAAAAGCTGACACTCTGGGCACAACTGACTATTTCCATTGTTAACATTATAATACAATGTAAGGCATTTTCCCTTCATTAGTTATTGTATGGCTGTCTGCCTTGTCTCATTCGGCTCTTTCACAACTGTTACAAACTAACACAACACACACACACACACACACACACACACACACAATATTTGGTGTTTATTAATTCCAACTTGAAAGCAAAGACAGAAGTGAAAGAAAAAAGAAATCAGTGAAAATGATGCAAATTAGCTGACATGGTGTCATAGCTCCTGGGCTGTGTGTTTCAATAAGGACCTGATCCCTACTTTGTCTATATGGTGTTTTTTTTTAATGTTCACATGGGTTTCTTTCCAAAGACATGTGTTTTGAGCAAATTGGTGACTCTAGTGTGTGTGTGTGTGTGTGTGTGTGTGTGTGTGTGTGTGTGTGTGTGTGTGTGTATGATGCTTGTGATTGGTGATTCAAAGTGTATAAAAAACTGAATTTGGGTTGTAGTTTAAGAACAGTAGTGAGGGACAAATCTAACTTTGTATAAAACTCTTTGGAACAGTGCCCTGATATGGAAGGATCCCCCATTTAAGGTGTTCTCTACCTCATGCTCTATGCTTCCAGGATAGGCTGTGGACTATTGCAATCCTGCATAGGACAGGGGGTGGATTAAAATGAAAATAAATCTTTTGAATTGTTAAAAGAACAACCCCTCTGGTAAACGTGTATCCTGTCACGTTCTTTGTAAAAATGGGAATGACCTCACATTTAAAACACAGTCGCAATGTCCTTGGGACAGAGCCTATAAAGACAAAATAGAATAAGGTAGAATGAACTTAAATTTTTTTTTCTGATTTGTTGAGGGCGATGCAGACAGGGACGACTTCAGCTGACAGGCAGGCAAGTCAGCCTTGTACTCTATTTTCTTCCTCAGTCTGTCATCCATCAAAGGAACAGGTGGCATTATTAACGTTATTATTATACATTGGTCGACCAAAAAAAGTCACCACTTGGATTGAACTTGGTGTTATGATGTGGGGTTGCTTCAGTTGGTCAGGTAAACACCCCCATTTAAGGTGTTCTCTACTTCATGCTCTATGCTTCCAGGATAGGCTGTGGACTATTGTTTTAAAACATATTTCAAACACAGTTGAGATGTCCTTGGGACAGAGCCTATAAAGATGTTTTTCCATCAATGGATTTTTTCTTCATATTCCAAGATGACAATACCAGGATTCATCGGGCTCAAATTGTGAAAGAGTGCTTCAGGGAGCATGAGAGAGACATCATTTTCAAACATGGGTTGGCCACCACAGATTTCAGACCTTAACCCCAATGAGAATCTTTGGGATTTTGTCCTGGACAAGATTTTACGCAGCGCTCCGACTCTCCTGTCATCAGTACAAGATGTTGACGAAAAATGAATGCAACTCTGGACGCAAATATGACATCGCATAAGCTTACAGAAATGATGCCATGGCGAATGCGTGCCAAAATCAAAACTAAAGGTGGTCCAATGAAATATTAGCGTGTGTGACTTTTTTTTGGTCGGGCAGCGTACATGCTGGATTTCAGTGTAGCCCTAGAGGAAGACTCTTAGAGATGGGAAAGCAGCTCATCTCACTGAGCTCTTCCAGAAGCTCTGATTCTGTATCGTGTGCTGTTTGTTTTAAGCATCAGTATAATATGAACCTACTGCTGGGAGTACTAATATCAATTTTTTGATTAAAGTTATTTCTTAGGTGCTCAAGAGTCACCATTTGATCTGCTAGTTTAATATAATATATCCACTGTCCCTTTTGTGATAGCTGTTATAGTTGGATTTGGATTCTTTGCCTTTCGTAGTTTTTTCGCGTGGCTTTCTAAACCACTCATTTTATAAGTACAGTTAGCACTGTTTTATGTTCAGTACCCTTTGGCTGATTGACAAGAAGGTCATTATGCTGAGATGCAAATGTTTGGCAAATGTTTGCAGGTTTTTCTGGATTATGAAATGTTATTGTTTGCCTTTTTTAAATGTACATGTTGACTGCAAAGTAATGCGTAGCTGTGAGTGGTTGGTGGTGTAGAAAATAGAAGAACAGGTACCTTACACCTGGGATAGACACCAGTACTGCTGCAACCTTGCTGGGGATTAAGCAGTTAATAATGTTGGATGGATGACTGGAGGTACATTACAAGACATGGGACAGGTTGTAAACATTATCCATATTATTAGATGTACATGGGCATTTATATATACAGCTCACCCTGCGCAGTTACTCTGCACAGTGTTGAGACTCCGTATATAAATCATGCAGAAAAGACCCAGTTGGTATATGACAGAACATTAGAATAAAATTAAAAACTTGTGATCTAAGTGACTTTGAACATGACTTGATCATTGGTCCCAGTTGCACTGGTTTCAGCATTTCAGAAACAGCCAACCTTGTGGGATTTTTTTCCATGCTGTGTTTACACAAACAGGAATGTCTTACTGTACTGCAATAGCCTGTACTGTCCCACTTCTGAACACATTAAAGTATCTTTGAGATGAGGTAGAATGAGTTAACAAATTAATGAATGTGCCATCAGGAGATCTGCAGAAACAGTAAAGCTGACCAGCAACCATGGACAATATGGTTGGTGACTGCATGCTGTTGCGGGAGTAAAAAGAAGATCCCATGGAACAGGTGTACCTAATATAGTGGCCAGTAAGTGTATACATCCTGAGTACTGCTATGCTGCAGTGTGTTTAGAGACTTGGCTTTCTCAGCAGTGACAGAGGTCTCTGTCGCTGCTGAGAAAGGCAAGTCTGTGAACTTGCCTTTCTCTGTGGGTTGGCAACGTCTGAGCTGAGTTTAATCTGCAACCACAAAGGCTCCATGGTGGTTAACCCTCCCCTGACCCTTCCTTCCTACGTACTCTAGACTCGTACCTCCTTCTGATGTGCCACTTTTGTTCTGTCTTTCCCCAGCATTTGAGACAAAAGATAAACAGGAGACAGCATGTACGACATGGTCTAGGCATCCCCCAGTTCACAGTCAGTTCAAAATTTTTTCAGAAAAAAGCTTGTATAAGTTAAAAAAAAAAAAAACACATCAATGTGTGCACTTTCATGGTAACATTTAGAAGTATTTGTCAATGCTACGTAATTTAAACAAGTAAAACAGTTTTATTTACAACCAGGTGTACACACAGCTTTGTTGCACAAATGAAACCATTTCACAGTCAGTGACAACTTCCATCCTTACTGTATACACCCATGAAGAACAGGACTAAATATTACTGTATTCACCAATGTAGAATAACACTAAATATTTTGATCAAAATAAATAATATAAAGAGGACATAAAATAAAGAGAACAGTTTATTTTTACATGCGTACTTTCTGCTTCCTTGTTTACGCAGAAAAGAATACAATACAGTGACATTGCTTAAATGTTCTTCATGCTTGGGACTAGCTTAATATAACTTAATTTTGCTAGATATTGTAGCAATTAGTAATAATTGTATTATTTTTCATAAAGTTATGCATCGCATAATGACATGCCAGTCAACAATGGACCACATATACAACGGTGATCCCATAAGATTATATATAGTACATAATACTTGATAATGATAATAAACAACTATTTTACTGGTTTATGTGTTTACTATACTGTACTTTTTATCATTATTTTAGAGTGTAATCTTTCTGCTTATTAAAAAAGTTTACTGTAAAACAGTATGTTATGTTAAACCTGCAGCAGCCTCACACACCTCTCGTGTTTGCTGCGTTTGCTGTAACATGTGGTATAAGTTTGTAGCCTAGGAGTAATAGGCTATATCATAATAAATAAATAAATAAATAATAATAATAATAATACGTCAAAATGGACATGATGCAGCACATGTGCACTCTTTAATATAGTAAAATAAAGTTGAAAGTTTAATTGGGCATGTATGTTGTTTACTTTCTCTGTTTATGGCCTTGTTCATCAGTCCTTTAATTTTGGAGATTTGAGTCTTAATTGACTTTGTACAGTTCTTCCTTTTTATGGCCTTATTTCACATTTCTATCATGTAACTTTATTTGGTTTTTATTTGGTATGATAGTGAACTGTTTTAAAAATATTACTTACTGTTTATAACTGTTTTAATAGCCTTGTCATTCTCTTAGTAAAAATGACTGTAAGAAAAGTCGATTCGAGTATAAACAGCCAAAAAAGCCTTGTTAAACAAGACTAATGGTGTGCAGTTAAAGAAATGCGATATTCATAAACTGCTACTGCTTCTATATTTGGAGTTTTGTGTTTTGTCACATTTGGTGGATAAAATACATTATGTTGAAATATGAAACATTTTTGTGGGGTGAGGAATAAGTTAGAATAGATATTTTGGTTTAAACTTGTGATGTCGTGAAAGGATTTGCAAAGTGATGAAAGGGTGTATTTTCAAGGTAGTCAAACAAAAGTTTGAAGCAAGGTTTCTCCTCAAAAAATCTTTTTGTTGTCCATTTGGCAGAAGAAGGCCAAATTTGGTCAGTGAAACACAGATTTGCATTGGTTTTTGCTGTGCTTTAGCTACCTTTGTTTCAGCTCATCTGTTGTTTTTTAACTATCATTTCATATTAACCAGCATATCACTCCAATTAATATATTGTTCAGATAACATCGAAATTGCATTGGATTGTAACCCTTGAGGATTTAAGTTGACCGCTCGAGGTTTAGGCTATGATCAGTGTCTGCGCTGCTGTCCACTGTTCTGGTCTGCAATGAATTGTCCATCACATGCCTGTAATGAAAGAAGGACCGGTCCAACTCTAGTGTGTATGCTTGTTTATTCATCCTTTTTGTGGACTGCCTTTACATTTAGTGGCTGTCCAGTCTGTGGGAATTAAACTCCACTTTAATGATTGCCAATGGCGTGACTGAAAGCACATGAACAGTTGCCATTATTTCTTTTGAAATAGCTGGGAAAACACCACCAGGCCTCTGTGATTGATTTTTCTTTTTCGAAAACGGCAATCCCCGCAGTTTATCAGTTTCACTTGCAATAACACCAGTCAGTGCAGAAGAGGAATTTATAACCATTTGGGGCGTTTCATTGTGTCTTTTTGGTGGGATGTTTTGTATTTAGGTGATTTAGTTTCCTTTCTCATTTCCTAGAAAAGAAAACCCCATGCTTTTGGTCAAAAGGGTACTGATTTCAATTTCTTCATTTCTTACACTGCTAAAATGTTCTTAGCAGTTTAAGAAAATGTGTTACAGTACATCTCAGAGACTCAATAGCAGTGTTGTCTGCCTGCATGTTGTGCTTTATGCTTGCTTTTAATTTCAGCTGTCCCCTTTTTTTAAAATCACGTGGCGATGAGTGTTTTTATACGTTGTGTACAACATGCAAGTCCATCTCATTTCCTTTGCATGGAATTGCAATTGAACCATACTGGCTGGCCAGACTTAAATTGCTGTAATAAATTCATTACAGAACAACTGTACAAGGACAAACAACATGTAGTCCAAAATATGCTCCCTTCGAGGTTATGCAGAATTTGCAGATTACATTAAAAATTTGTCTTGTTTTTTTACTGAAGCAGAGGTGCAGTCTCAGAAAAACCCATAAGGACAGCAGGGTCTGTCATGGGTCTGAGCCCTGATTCGGGGGAAGCTGTGGTAGACACCAGGATGAGAATGAAACTACAGTCCATTGTGAACAACGGCTCACATCCTCGAAATGAAGTGGTGACCATGAGCTATTTCAGCCACCTTAGGTGCTTTAAGAACTACCTTTGGAGATCCTTCTTACCAACAACCATCTGCCTCCATAATGCCACACATGGACCCGCCAACAGTTAGATTCTCGTCTGCTATTTATTTATTTTATTGCATTATTTGTCCTTTAAGAATTGTTTTATATGTCCTTTGTGTTCAGCTACTATACAGCAAAGTTCCCTTTGGAACTCAATAAAGTCCTTTCTTGTCCTTCCCTTACATCTTATCAAGACTCCATTTCAGACGTCAGTAGGAGAGTAGTGGGTTTGGACTGTGCTAGATGGAAACGGGATTATGAGCTCAGCCTTAACCCAGGTGCCTGTGGACAGCTTCCGCCTAGAAGTGCTAGAGCTCCCTGTTTAACTGTGATCTCTCCAACTGGTGGCCCAGCTGATCTTTCGCTGTGAGTGGTATCTTGTGTCTGCAAAACCTAAATATTTCATCAAAATTATTTCTCATTATACTTTATACACTTTGGATTGAATTACTACAGATTCTAGGGCCATGTTCTCTTAAAGCCCTAATAGTAGTTCTGGTGGTGTTCATGTCTGAGTCACTTCCCATGTTGTCATTCCAGATATAGTTTAAGCCACTTAAATGGAAAAAGGCAGCAATTTTTGCTCAGGTTAATATCATTTCTTTAAATCACAGCTTTGTGTCTATAGCAGCTCTACCTGTGACAGCTCTTTGGTGGCCTGCGTCTGTCTGGATTTTGATTTTGTTTCACAAGTGATCATATTTTCAGGGTGACGCATGGTCATGTCTGTAGGTTGTGGGGGTGGGACCGTAGCAGCAGGCACTTCCGGGACTTAAATGTCATAACCAGTCATCTTGTCCTGTAGTTTGTTTTTTGGACAAGAGTCTTAATGGTCTTCATGCCATTTTTCTGTGGAGGCTCAGCGTCTGCGGTTCTTGTGTTTGCAGGTTGGCTGTACCGAGAGGTGCGGGGGAGCTGGATTCGGCAGCGCCGGCACTGGTTCATTCTGACCAGGGATTCACTTGACTACTATAGCAGCCAGGAAAAGGGTTCCCGCCGTCTGGGCAGCCTGGTCCTCACAAGCCTCTGTTCCATAATCTGGCCCGACAAGCAAACCTACAAGGAAACGGGTGAGGCTCAGCTCTTGGTGCTACAAGACTGCATGTTTGTGGAAACCAGTGTTTTCAGCAGTGGTCAAGCAGTAGTTACTACATGTCTAGTTTGGTCAATGAGTGTTCCAGGAAATCCATTGTCAGAGAATACTGGAAATCCCAGACTTGTCTAGAAGTCTGGGATTTCCAGCATCGTCTTGGGTTCAGGAAGAGACCACGGGGAAACCATTGTCGAGTGACCTTTAGAAGAATATCCAGTAAAATGTCTCACAAATGAAAAGGAATTGTGCCTTAAAATGTCTCATTTGATAGATAGATAGATAGATAGATAGATAGATAGATAGAGTGTCCTTCGATAAACCGCTAGCATAAAAAGGTTAGTTAAGTAATATTTAGTGACCTCTTGCTGGCATCTGTGTATTCGAAATAAGTGTTCCAAAAAGTGATAGAAAAATATCAGAACGAGAACGATGTTTAAGTAAAAATAAATTTGTAAATGAGGTTGTACATTAGGTTATACTTTGTTTTTACCTGTTCCCTATTTTAACCAGTTGCAAGGAAAAGCAGGGGATGTTATCGTGTGTGAAGATGGTTACATAAAGTCAACCAAAAACATTTGATTTTCGCATCTCTTTTCCACTTGGGTTCTGTGGGTGGCCTGTCAATCCACTACGGGGAAGCTGAGGGAGCCTGGAGTCATATTGTGCAAAGTTCCCCTGTAAAGCTGAGTCATGACATCGTGCACTTGGCTCGATTATTGTTAACCCTGTCCAACTGGTAAGTCTCTGTGTTCATCTTCTCTGGGTCCTTGGCCTCACTCTTTTCTACCTGCTCTGCACAGGCTACTGGAGCATCACGGTGTATGGCCGCAAGCACTGCTACCGGCTGTACACCAAGCACTTCAATGAAGCCACACACTGGGCATGTGCCATTCAGAAGGTCATCGATAGCAAAGCGCCGGTGGAAACGCCCACGCAGCTGCTGATTCGAGACATCGAGGTAAATCCAGCCATTCGTTCCCCCTTGTGTCGAAATATCTGCAGAGCACTGCAGCGCCCTTTTAACACCAGGGGCTTCAGAAACTCCCCATGAGATCCAGGAATTCAGAGCAGTTTTCAATGCAAAGTTTACCACAGGAGATCATTGTTTCGCTTTCATTCTCCTAGAGGACAAGTTGGAAAGAAACAACCTTTTTTTTTTCTTTTATGAAGCTGTAAAAGGAATGATCAAACTGACATCTGAGAGCTGCCCTACTTTAAGCATGCTCTGAGCTATAACCAAAGGCCTGAATAAATAGTAAAAATATGTAATAATGATAAAAACCAAACAGGGTGAGTATTTGTCTCAGACATGTGAGCAAGAATGTAAGCTCAGCCTGTGACCCAGAAACCAGCCATAATACTGAATGGATCTAACTGAAGAGCACAATCAAATGCCCCAATAATGACAGCTGCGATTTATGGATGCGATACAATAAGCAGATACGGAAAATTGCGCTAAGGCTTAAATAAAACAAATCAAGTCACATCTGTCCAGATTTTAGGTGTTTTTAATACCAGATCAGCTGAGTAATATAGTAACTCTTCTCAAATCTCATATCTCCAAATGTCCTGAGACAGTTTCATTCTCCTCACTGGTGCTGCATTTCCAGACCAGCATTAGGATTTTGGAAGAGCAGCTCGAATTTTTTAGGCTGCTAGATGGACCGGAGTTCTTGGAGGAATCTCCTCTTTATAGCTAGGAGAAAGCCGGGCTCCACCGTATCACAGAGCAAGCCTTGGCCCAGGGCTGAAACACACATACCGAGGTCTCAGTTTGTCTCACAGGGTCCTCTCATCATGGCAAGACAGACTTCCAGGACCCCTGGAGCACAGGAAAGCAGTCACACTCCTCTCTCAGAGCCACTAGTGGGAGATGTGCCATAGTATCCATTCAGTGACCTTGCCCCAGCCACAGGTTTGTCCTTCGTGGTTTGTTCTAAGCTTCTCCATTGAGAAGTTTCCATTACTGCATTACCAAGGAAGGTAAAAATGTAATTCTCTTTGTCAATCTTAATAAATACCCCCTCTTACCCACATGGGGCAACAGATTAGAACTGTGCATCTCTTGGTTTGATGAAAGAGACCACAGTAGAAGCTCAGGGTTACTTACACACAGCAAAAACAGTCTCCTCAGGAAGACTGCTGATTGATTTATTGTCAAATAGCCTGGTTAATAATAAATGAGCCCCGCATTTTGCCAGGGCATCAGCTCCCTGACACGGCTCCTTATCTGGCAGGCTGTACTCTGCAGTTCCTGTTTGCCAAGGTCTCTAAGGACAGCAGGTTGAGATAACCTTGTATGCTTCTGTGTGTGCATGTGAAGTACAGACCCAGACCTCAGAGGCTGAAGTGCAAGCATGTAGATGCCAAAATCTCCTCCAGTCAGCCGCCGTGCTCTTTAAACCCGATTTTGCTACTTGGCTGCGCTTCCCCTGCGCAACAGAAAGCAGCACTTCAGCTGAAGCATCGTGCCTCCAGTTTTGGTGTTATTATTAATGGAGAACAGGTGATTCGATTTTGTCCCAAAGTGGTTTCTATAAGTCAGATTGACGCCTCTCTAAATCCCAGTAGATGGCTTTGGATCAAGGGGCACTCGTTGTTCTATAAAACCGGCGAAACCATCCTCTCTGACCGGAACATCAGAGCTGTTGGACGCAAGCCGGTGTGTTTCTGACTGCAAGGGGCTCACTGGCTGGAACAAGTGGCTGAATTTCTCCCATCCAGTCTGTCTTCATCTGTAGCAAGGCATGCTGGAACATATCCTCCTACCACGTTAACTAGAGAACCGTTTTTCTATCTTCAAAATGCACCGCTTCTAGTTGTGCTTGAATCCATCCCAGTGAACCTAACTAGCAAGTTAGAGAGCAGATAGTCTGCACCCATCTTCTGGCCCTTGAAGCTGAAGAATTCTTACTCTATCAATGGAATACCTGTTCTGACTGACGGTGACCGTGCCGTTGACCTCTCTTTCCCATGGAACCAAGTTTTTGATCGTTTCCCAAACCCAGAACTTCAAAGGAAGCCTTTCAATCTGGGGACTGATTAATCTAGATTTATTTGGCTGTGCATACAAGCCGTGACATAAATAAAATAAGGAAGTCGAGATGTTTGATGGAGACCTTCTCACAAATTTGTAACTAAGCTTGTGGCTGATAAAGGGTATTCCACGGATGGTCGATGAATGCAACCCTGGTTTAAACAAGACCCTTCTGCATAGCAGAACCTCCATGGCCAACATGCTGCGGAACAATGTCTCCTTCTGTACATATCTTCAGCACTGTCTCTTTCCACATGTAGAAAAACAAGTTTGACCTTGAGGTGGTGGAGCAGATCTACCAGCAGAACCCCATCCTGAGGTATACGCAGAGCCCACTCTACGCGCCCCTACTGCCTTTCCCTTATGGGGGCATTGACCATACCTGTGAGTAACAAAGCACATTGAGTCCTTGTTCATGAATTGACCATCTCTGCTGAGAATTAAGTTAAAGCTCAAGATAAATCTAGGGTGTAGAAGAGTTGCGCAACGTCCGTGTGTACGTTTGCAGTCATCGGTTATGCATTTGTGAAGTAAGATTGTTTTACTGGACAGGATGTCGCTGCTGGTTTTGATCAGAACATCATCCACTGTTTGTTTCATCTAAGATCACGATGGGAAGCGCTACAGCACTCTGCGTGAAGAGGCCGTGAGGCTCTTCCACTCGCTGCAGCAGCTGGAGGCTGTGCAGGACCCAGTGGCTCTGATCCAAGGCGTGCTGCAGACCTGCCTGGACCTGGGACCGCTCCGAGATGAAGTCTACTGCCAGCTGGTGAAGCAGACCACCGGCACGGCTGCTCCCGATGTACCCGCCCACCTGCGCTACTGGCAGCTGCTCACCTGCATGAGCTGCACCTTCTTGCCTGGGATCTCTGTGTTGAGTTACCTGCGCTTCCATCTCAAAAGGTGAGCCAGAAATAACCCGTTGGACAGGGCAGCAGGTAACAGTGCTCAGTAGTCTTTGTAGGAAATGTCCAGCTGTACAGATATATACAGTACTGCAGTGTTCTAACTAACTCTTGATGAATGTGCTTGAACTTGGAACTGTACTTTAAGGATAGTTTAAGCCCCAGGAGAAGTTTCAGCTGCATAAGCAGACACATTTTGGTCACTAAATACTCTGCACTAAATCCCCTATCTATTTATACAGGCGTAAAGTTAATAGGTGCCAAAAACCTGCAGGTGCACAGGTAGTGAAAAGCCATAGAGTATTAAGGAATTAATGAAAGGAAACAGCCTTGTTAAGTTGTTATCAGAACTAATGTTAACTGTTGCCTATTTTTTGGTTTCTGGGGATATTTTATTACAAAGGGATGTCTATTTTGGCTCAAATTTTTACCACTGAAACTAATGGTAATTATGTCTTTGAGGCTAATTTCACCTTACAAAGGGCTTTTCAGACAAGCGTTAACCTCCACAGGGTGGAGAAAGATGGGCATCCTAACAAAATCCCACCAAAATGAGCTGGCAGTGTGGACTGCCAAAAATGTGGTCAGAATGTATTGTATTATGCAAAACTCCCTTTAGGGGTAGCTTAGTGCTGTTGGCTTCCAGTGCCTGGGCTGCTCAGACATGGGTTCAAGTCTGGTTCTGCCTGTGTGGAGTTTGCACAGGTCCTTTCCCAGTCCAGATACATGTGTGTCATGTTAATTGGTTGCTTTAAAGTGCATGCATGGGTATTTGTGGCTACCCCATGATGAACCGGCACCCCATCTAGGGGCAGTTTCACAGCCTGGTGCCCACTGCTTCCGAGATAGGCTCCGAACCACCGTGACCCTGCTCAAGTGGTTACTGAAGGTGGATGTGTGGATGGACTTTTGTTTCTCTACTCTTCTCTGTGGAAGATTTCACTGCAGTGATGTCACTTCCTGCCTTTTGCTGGACTTTCAGGAAGCTGGCAAAAAGTACCAGGTCACCCCGCTGTTTGGTAAAGGACAAATTTCCATTAATAGAAAGATGGTTGAGGGCCGGACTGACAATGGGAAATACTTATTAGAAACCATTTGTGAATGTTTGGCAAAATTATATAACTGGGTCGCAGGTGACTATACGCTAACAGCATGCATATAAACGTCAATAAACCCTCAGATTATATTCAGAGCATGACTCTGTTTGGCAGATAAATCTGTGCGGCTGTTTCAGTAACTTGCACTTTTGGTGAATAACAGACTGGCTGGGGAACGTGCTGCCATAATAGATGATGTTTTGTTTGCATGGTCAGCCGGGGTCGCAGAGCATTCAGGGATACATGGCACGTGTTGCAGCACGTTATTTGAAACGTTTGAAACATTGTTTTTGGGGCAGTTTCACTTCTGACAACCCGAGTGTGTCAGGACACTTATTACATTGAAATAAATAACTGAATGCTCAGCCCATCTATTACATCCACAATGTGGGGTCCACCTGGCATACTGTATATAGCCTGAATGCATAACGCATTTATTGTTTGGGTGCCAGAGTGATGAACTAATACAAACCATTTGGCTGCATCAGATGTTGTGGATTGCATGAATTTGGCTCTTTTTATTGTACGTGTATAATAATTGCTGGTAAAGTTTTAGTTATGCTTGCCTCTAATAGGAATGAGCTGTGCCTGGGTGCTGGATGCATATGGACAACAGCCTTGTTGGTCTGTGTAAGATATGAGCAGTGGCACTTTGGATACATCGATCTGTAGCACACCCACATGCCGGTCTTGTCCACATCGCTGAGACTGCTGATATGGATCTGGCCATCTCAAGTGTGCTGGATTCATGACGGAACCAACAAATACGATCGAGCTTTTTACAAATCCCAGTCCTTAAATAGTACCGGCAAGACAGGGCCAATGCACACATGTACAGTGCATATGGGGCTGCTGAGATTGTGATACTAATTTCACTAAAATAATCAATTGTCTGTTTGGTTTCTACACGACTCCCTCTTAGTTGGTAAAGTCACAACTGTAACACTTATTGCTGAGTATTTTGTGTAATGGGTCAGTAGCTAAAATGAAAATTTGGCCTATCGGACCATGCATGCATTACAACCAACATCATTTTGTTTTTTTATGTTATATAACCATACCTGTCATTCAAAGGCCATCCTTTGGGATTTTTCATAGTTGAAGATCATTGTGCATACAGATATTTTGCTTATGAGTCAATGTGCAGTATTTATTAGACTGAAGGATGTGCACAGGAATCCAGCCCCTGAGCTCTTTCTGTTCGGTATTCTTCAGGGTGCAGAGCCAGTGGCCCGGAAGTGAGGCAGACATCTATGCAGCCTTCATCTGGGATGCTCTGGAGAAGACCCGGTGTCGAGAGCTTGTGCCGTCCTGGGAAGAAATCCAGGTGCTCATGAGAAAGCAGGAGATGCTGTGCACAGTGCACCACCCTGGGCCGGGGTCCTGCCAGATATCCATTAGCTCACACACCACTGCTGATGAGGTGAGGCCCATCTTGTTTCACATGCTCCCTAGGGCGCATCGTAGCTATGCATGAATTCAGGGTAATCCATCGATCGATCGATCAATAACACTGACACGAGTGTCTAGTCCTAGTGTCCATCCTTAGAGCAGGAAGCTCAGGAAGTCCAGCTGCTTTTAGAGAACACATTAACTCCCAATTCTGAAATGTCATTTTAGGCAACTTACTGCTGTTTCAGTAAAGTAATTTTGAGCTGAACTGCACAGTTGGACACACTTGTTATGTGGACTTTGTGCTGAGCTGAACACTTTTTGTTTGTTCTCAAAAAATAAATATCAGTGGAAAAAAATGTAAAATGCATCCATTTTACAATTTCCTTGAAATCATAGTTCTATTTGTAAAGGAATAAAAGTATTGGAAATCATTTAAACATACAATTTTATATATTTTGTACATATTTTGAGAAAAATGGTGAAAGTTTTGCAAAAATTAAGGACTTACATGGAGGCACAGCTGTTATTTATCATCATGCTTGTCAAGTCAATGGTAAATGAGTGAAACGCGGCTGGACGAAGTGTGTTGAGTAAAAAGGATTCGGAGGCTCTGACAGAAGGGTGGAGTTGTTTAGGGGTGAGGGTCACGGAGACGTCATTGTAATTTGAGTCAGCAGAACAGTAGTGTGTGGGGTTTTATGGTGGCGCTCCCACCTTGGCAGTTGACAAAGTCATTACCAGGGTGTTTAACTGAATCCGGGCTTCAACTAACCTACAGAGCTAAGACCGGAAGGGGTGAGACTGGGCAATTTTTGGGCAAGTTGTGCATCACTGTGCTAGATGCACTAGGTTCACACCTTTCGCACGGCGGAAACTGTGAACAGCAGACGCGGCTCTCGTCAGCAGAGCTCTACTGTACGGTGGGAGGCGGTGACTGTAAGCTGAACTCCTGGGGAGACCCCCATCCTATCAAGGTTCTTGCATTCATCTGGCTAGTTGGTCCATTTAACGCCCAACACTTAAAACAGCAATGAACTACTTTTCACAGTAAATAGAAAATAAAATCCTTACTTGTAATTTTAGACCTATTCCAAACAATGTCAGCCCAAGTACAGGTACATTAATTGTGCCTTTAAAATAAAACATTTCCAGTGGAAAACTGGGAAAGTTTGCATACATTTGGTAAAGGAATGCAGTAAATGTAGACCCTGTTATGCACTAACTGGCTTAATACGGTGCAAAAAAAACGGACTCATCAGAAGGAAACGGTAAGTTTTGTCACAGCAAGTTGCTCTTTAGTTTCCAGCGTGAAGCCGTAATAAAATTGCCTTGTTCTTGTTTATTTTCAGTTATTCAGTTTTTTACATGTATTATTTTTCAATGACTTTTATTAGGTCGTGCAATGTTTCCCTTATATTTGTTCTTATTCTCCTGCACTGTCACGCATCTTTGCATGTGTTCTTATGTACACTGCGAGCCATCGGGAACCTAAGCCAAATTCTCTGTACGCGTGAGCATCCTTGGCCAATAAATCTGATTCCGATTCTTTTGTTTAAACCTGTACTATACTGTATAGAGTGGTATTATAGCCCAAGTTCACGTAGTTGTTAAAAAAAATTAAAAGTATCAATTTAAAAATGTTTATTTATGATTAGGTATTAGATATGATTAATGATTAGTTAATTTGCTTATGTTGGCAAAATACCCCTGAACAGGGAGGATGGGCTGTATTGTCACTTTAACTTAGTAACAAGCAGAGGGTTCAGAAGACATCTCTACAATTTAATCCAGGCACACAGAGCAGGAGGAGCAACAGCAGCCGCTGCTTAAGATGTCCTGCGTGTGGGCACCCTTGCTCTTCCCCGTTTAATATTACATGACAAGCTGCATTAGTTCTGCTCTCCAGCACGAGGGTTATTCCAGCACACGGACGCGTCCATTTCATGGTGACCCGACGCGACTTGACCGTTGAGCTCATTTTGCTGTTTTTATCACTCGCACATCTCGGTAGTCCTGCCGAGGCTGATGGGAATGGTTCTCTTTTTTTCCCCCCTTCCTCAGCTCGTGACAAAGATGCTGGAGCGGCTGGGCCTGCAAGAGAGCCGGAACACCTTCGCTCTCTTTGAGCGGAGTGCGCACTGGGAGCGGGTCGTTGGGGGCAGCACCATCATTGCAGACATCCTAACCAGGTTTCAAAAGTAAATATCGCTCAGGGTTTCACCTACAGCCAGGTTCACCCGTGTGGAATAGCACTCATTACCGTATTCACCCATGTAGAGTAGCACTAAATATTAGTATTGAGCAGATCTGTGTGTAAAAAATGGTATTAAAAATCAAATTGTGTTGTGCAACAGCAGGCAAAGAGAGGGATGACTGCACTTTGTCCACATGCTCTAACTGAGCTTGCACATCCTGTTTTTCAGTCTCTCCACTAAGTCAGACCCCGATGCTCAAAGACAACTCTACTTCAAGTTGTATTGCTTCCTGGACACAGAGAGCATCTCTGCTGAGAGTATTGAATACGTTTTCCTTTTTGAGCAGGTAATGGACTTTGAAAGAGGGAGTACGCTTATTTGGTGCAATTGTTAAAACCATTGCTGAAGCTTCAGCTCCCATTTTCATAAAGCATTTAAGCACGGTTTACATTTTCAGCATATTTTTGAAATCTTTTGAATAGCACAGGTGAAGGACAAGCAGGAGTCCAGCTCTGGTGTAAAACTCAAACACAATAACTTTGCGTGTTAATAAATGCGAATGATAAACAAGTTTTGTACAAATTACACATAAAGGAAAGTGGAGCAATGGGTTTCACCACAATGCAATACAAATCCCTGACCGTTTGTCTCTTTCAAATGCAGTGTCATGAAGTGATGGTGCGAGGTCACCTTCCCGTCTCAGAGGAGGACCTTCAAGCCCTGGCTGCCCTGCGACTGCAGATGCTCATTGGAGACTTTACCACTCATTCACCTTGCCCGCCCCTGGACGAGCTCTTTCCCAGCCGCGTGGTGGAAGCTCGTGTCCTACTGACCCTGAAGACACACCAGCCACCCACCGATACCCCAGGCGTCCCTCACGGCCCGCAGTGCTTCCGTGGCGGTTTCTTCTCAGGGGTCCTGTGGGGCCATGCATCTGCCGCTGCCCACAAGCAGAAGGCAGAGCAGGATCAGCAGTGGCGAGGCCGGCTGAAGGAGGAAGGGGTGCTGGTAACGGCTGCCATCATGGAGCGCTGGAAGGGCCTGGCTGGGTACAGCCGCCAAGAGAGCATGGCTGCGTACCTTGGCATCGCCAGACGCTGGCCTGGGTTCGGCTGCACGCTGTACGACGCCGATTTCTACATTGTGAGTGTACCTGTCGAGATGATTATATACCGTACAGGGAAACGCAGCAGAACACTCAAGACGCTTCACTGCCCGTAATTCGGACTTCTTTCCCAGCCCTTGTTGCACGATTAACTGCCCCTAATACAGCAGATTGTTGTTTCAGTTAAATTTGTCAAGACAGCAGTGCTGCTGTTTTTATCTTCTGTCTTTTCAGCATTTTTCTAGTGAGATTAACCACTCATATGCTTGGAGAAAAAAAAAATTTAATCCAACTGCGAGTAGTGACTGCTCTGCCCTTTCTCTGGGCAACCTCCGCCCAGAGCTCCACAGGAAGCTTCTGCCAGAAGGTGTGGCTGGGGGTGGCGGCGCAGTCCCTGTCCTTGTACAGGCAGGGCGAGGCCGAGGTGCTCGAGTGCGTCCCCTACAGCCAGATCTGTTCTTACGGAGCGTCTGACGGCGGCACCTTCAAGATCACGGCTGGAGATCGGGACCTGCTCCTCGAGACCAGCAGGGTTTGTGTTGCCATTTGGCTGTACAACTAGCAGCAGCCCTGGGGGTTCTCACAAAAGGACCTCTAATGTGATTAAATGTTATTTTAGAGCACACCCCTGATGTCTGTGGGGGTTTCCCACTGAAAAACTGAAATTACACAATTAGATCCAGTGACCCTTAAAAAGTAAGCTTATAATTTAGAAGAGGAAGTTATGCATTCGATATAATTAAATAAGAAAACTCACTGTCTTAACTTCTTTGCAACGGGGACAACGAGGAACCTTTTTACAGGCAGGTCTGTTTGCCGCTGTAACTGGGCATCCAGTTAAACAGCTTTGTGGGCGCAAACACGAACGGTTCAGTGTGTTACTATATAAATCAATAAATTCTATATTGTATGTTTTTTTAATTTTAAAATGTAAAGAACAGAAGAATACTTGTTTAATAATGAGCTACGTCTTGTACTCATGACTCGCTGCTGGGAAAACACGTTCCCACCTTTTAAACGACTGCCACATCCGAGCACCGAAACGTGCCGCTTACTTGCGATAAAGCGAACCTTCGCTGACATGACTGCGGGTCCAACGTCTAATCTTTCTGCTCCTCCTGCAGCTCACTGAGATCCTGCACCTGATGAACGCCTACTTGAGTGCCACGCACCGGCAGCACGGACAGGCCTCTGGGACAGAGATGCAGGGAGCCCTCTGCCATTCCTCTGTCGTTCTGGAGCAGCCCTCACAGCCCGTCTAGCGAGAGCCGAGGGTCTGGTGCCTGGCGCAGGAGATGACGGGCAAGGAGTCCTTCAAAGCCAGAAATGGACGCCAGACTTACGAATTAAAGCTTGAGAACAAGCGGCTCTGAACGCAGATGCTGAAGTTAGAACTTTCGCTGAGAGATGAGAAATGCAACCTGACACTGGGCAGGATAAACACGACCATTAGTGCAGGTAATACGGAGGTCAAGCAGAATTACCAAATGACCCGTCTCCTCTGCAGTTCACGTCCTTCATCTTTTAAAAGCTAATTTTAGTCCTGCTATCAGCCTGAAGGAGGCACCCCCACCCTGAGTAACAGTTACTTCTGTCACACTGGTTGCGTTCTTTATTGTGACTGCAAAAGAAGCGACCGCAGTAAACCTACCTCTACGCAGCCTGACTAACGCGTGCTACCCTCTCATCCGGCTGATTTACTGCCGTCACGTAGTGCATCAACCGCTTACAAACGCTACCCTCAAGTTGCTCTGGAGGCCTGAAGCAGTGCAGATAGATTTTTGCCATTCAAAATGATGCCCCCATTTTATCATTTGTATTTGGCAGCACTGCAACATTACGCTGACCCCACACTTCACCAGCACTACCCTGTCTAACATCTGCTGAACTAACAGAATTTATTATTTATGTTAATGTTTCTGTTATGTCGGAGTTTGAAACGTTTGTACTTTGTTTTTTGATTTTGGTTTTTTATTGAAACTGTTTGGATTTTTATACATTTTACCAGCATTTAATTGCTTTGTGTGTAATTATCGTATCTCATGTATCAGGTTATCACTTTTCAGTTTATACTGCCCCCTGTTGCCAGTACTGGGCCTGTATTTCCTAACTGCAGTACACTGTGCCCACCATGTACAAAATCCAGGAAAAAGTTTTGATACCAACATAATTCCCATTATTTTAAATGGGAAAAATACCATATTGGCCCGAATACAAGACGGTACCTTTTCTGGGAATTGCATCTAAAAAAAAAACATGGGGTCATCTTATAGTTGAGGACTACACCTGTCAGGGTCAGATGCCATATAACAGCAGCAGGTGGTGTCACTTATCCACTGGCTTCAATTATCCACAGAAATGATCAACTGAAACTTGCGAGTGTGAAAGATGGCAAAACCTTGAGGTGGTCTGGAAAAAAGTAGCTCAAAGTTAGGCCAGGTTAACCAAGGACTGAGCAGGAGTTATGATGCCAATTTTAGGATAATGGTGATCAAGGAGGCAGAGGTGTCAAACAAATCTCAAGAAAGCAAGGAAAATAAAGTTACGGAATGTCATGTTCAAAGATGGGGGAGTACAAAAAGACAGTTTTAAAAATGCAAATACAAATAAATCTATTTGTTTCTAAAGATATGTTCCAAAAACCCTTTTCCAAAAATGAGTGCTAA
This sequence comes from Heterotis niloticus, assembly GCA_018136845.1. Lineage (NCBI taxonomy): Eukaryota > Metazoa > Chordata > Actinopteri > Osteoglossiformes > Osteoglossidae > Heterotis > Heterotis niloticus. The sequence continues at coordinate 20,584,093 of CM030890.1, forward strand.
AAAACGGGGTCGTCTTATATTTGGGCCAATACGATAATGTATTCCGCGCCTATCTGAAAACCCCAAACTGATTTTCCTAAACAAACAAGCCAACTTACTGTAATGAACTGCAGTTACTGTACTCGGTGGAGAAGAGGAGGTTATTATGAGCTTTGGTGGATGGAGGAGGGAGGCTTGGCAGTCATTCAGGATCTCTGGTTGTGCACGAGGACAAAGGAGAGTGTGGGAGCAAAGGACTTGACCCCCACATCGATACTGGAGTATGAGGTGCCGATGGAGATGTTTCGTTTTTCAGTGCTGGGGACTCCAGAAGTGGAAAGCTATGAGAAACTGTCTGAAGCAGTGGCAGATGCAGTGGGACAAAAAGGTCAAAACGGAACCTTGTTTTCTTTCGCCGTTTAGATTTAGACAACTCCTTGTAACCTGAGGCAACACTTTCTGGCATTTTTGAAAGCAAAGCGTCTGCTCATAAGATAAGCGCTGGAAGATAAATCATTCCGTCTGCACAATCTAAAACTTCTAGTTTTGCCGTCCACCACTTTTTGTGGTTCTTCTGCTTCCTCTTCTTATAATTGATGAGCATCCTGCTGAATCAGTTCTTCAGCTGTCGGTTCTTCTCCATGTGATTTTAACAGCTCTTCAGTATCATCTTGATCAGCTTCATTGAGGTCAGCCTCCTTAGTTAGAATCAAAATTGTAGCCTTTGCATCTAAACCTTTGAAGGTGCACATTTTGGGACAAGTTTCTTCCATGTGCCAGTCATCTTTTGTGTGTGGGGGGGGGACTTTCTTCCATGTCGGATTGATGATCTTCACAGCCTACTTGATGCCAAAGTTCTTCCACGAGTCCTTGAGTAAAGGCTGGATTAGCATGCTGGACCAGGTATTGCCTGAGCAGCTGCACTCAATATGCCTTCGAGGCTGAAACAGCACCCTGGTCTACGGGTTGCAACAGAGATTTTGTATTCAGAGGCAGAAGCACCACTTGGAAATTTTGAGTGTAGTCAGCAACACCAGCAGGATGTCCTGCAGCATCGTCCCTTGAGGGCCCTAAAGTGTTTTCGGAATGATGGAGCAACCAGTTCGAATTTTACATCACCAGCACAATTGCCACCAGGAAGTTATGTCAGCCTGTCTGTCCTTCCATGCTTTGTGCCTTGCCACTTCCTTTTCTTCTTGGGAACTAAGCGCGCAGGAAGAGCGGTCCTGTCGCATCCACGCTGCAAATTTCTGCAGCAAAGCCACCTTTATCAACAGCTTGGTGTACGTGAAACAGGAAGACTGCTGTTGCCTCACCTCAGCTGAGGCTGCTTCACACATTATTACATGCACGGAGCGCCGCATGGTTCTCAAACCTTTCAAAACTTCCTGAACCTGTCCTTCACTGCATCATTTCCTTCCCTTGGCACCTTCTTCTTCAAGCCTTCAAACATTAGCCATCTTCTGCTCTGTCAAGGAACTGCATGGTCACCATCTTCCCACCCACTGTACACCGTACTTTTCAAGTTTGGCCAAAATTTTATGGCATGATCTCACAACACAATACAGCTTACCAAAACAAACAATTGTTTCATAATTTGTCCAAATTTTGTCACATCTGTAGATGGGGACATTTCCGTGGCCTGAGTAATGCTCTTAAGATGCTGACTTTTTTCAATTCTTTCACTTCCATCTTCTCGTCTGCAGTCTTTGTTTTTCTAGCCCTTTCAGCGTCTTTTTTAAAAATTTTATTTACGAGCTTTTCAACCTTTTTGGTCGCATCACTACATTATCTTTTCTCGCCATCTCTTTATTAGAGTGCACAAACATATCGAAACAGAGCAAAAGACAGGTAAACAGGAAACAGCCACCAGTTCATGAGCATCAGCTACATCATTTCCGTTTCACTCCACTACTTTCATTATATTGAATTTTTAGTTCAGATACTGAAATGTCGGTATCAAAAGCCAAAGAACTGTTGTATCAAAAATGGGGATAAAATTTGGCTACCAAAGGATTAGTGCATTTCTCCTAAAATGCTCAACTAGTTGCAAATCTGGTAGAAGCACCAACAAAACTGATGAACCCGTGGTTTTATTTCTCAGCTCCTTTAACTAAATGTTCAGTTTCATCTTTTGGAAGCGGAGCAACCAACTGCAATGCCAGGCAGTTATGCCACCCCAGCGTCTGTTTTACATCCATTTACTTCTTACCAATTCATCCCTCAAGTCTGAGTTAGTTTTACACCACTGCTTATTTTAGTTGGATGAAAATGAATACTTCAAGAATAATAATAATAATAATAATAATATGCAATCTATAGGTCAGCTGCAAGATGTTTCTAAGTGGTACCATGGTAGCGTCCACAGAATCTGATCCATTTTTTCAGTCGTCACTTTTCCTCTGGCATTAGCCAATGTGCGGCCTTAACTCGTTCGGACTGCCCTTTCCTACTTTAACCCGTACAGGTTTTCGTTGGATTCAAGTAGCCACGCCAAATAAGTTAACTTCCCGAAGCAGCCGATGTGCCAGATGTTTCCATACAATGTTGGTTCTCAGTTGAGGACCATTTCGTTGGACTGTCACCCGTCCCCCTCGGCCATCATTCACAAGGTAATGTGACAAGAACGATACGGTTCTGCTTAGAGACCTCGTCTCCCATGCGGCTGTCAATCCTCAGGGTTTACCGCAACTACTGAGCACACAATCACCAGTCCCGCAGTGACGGCTGCTCCACCTCCCACCCTCCCCCCCAGGGAAGAGTAGAACCTGCCACTTTCCAGTCACATCCCTTTCTGTTACAGCTGCTGGCAGCTTCACTCTTTGTTAATGCCACATTTGTTACTGCAACGTAACATCAGCTCTGTATGGTAGCCTCTTTGTATGCCGCATAGTACTTCCACGTCACTATAGTACATGTATATTAAATATTTATCCAAGTTGCACTATGTTTGTACAGTTAACTCGGATGTGCAATAAAAATTATGTAATAAATAAAAGGTTAATTGTAACATTCGCCTGACCTTGTTGCAGTTCACTTAAGATCACAAAGTATTAGCGTTAAACTTCAATCAGCTCATGTTAATATGTTTGAAGTGTGACAGGGAGGGGATAATATTTTGTTATAAAAATACTGCACATTTCTGACTTTAAAGCATTTTTATAAATACATATACATTTAAAATGTTTGTGAACGTGTCATTTTGTGTCAAGTTAATGTCCAGCTCCCGTACTTTTCACACACACACACACACAAACACACAGAGCAGAAGCTAAAGCTAAAGCTAAACGAGACTGAAACATTAACTTGCTCGCAGAGTCTGACTGCTCTTCCATCCCCACAGATCTCGGTCAATGCAACACCAGAACCTTTCTGAACCTGCACAGAGCCCTACCACAGCAGCACAAATAAAAACGCAATAAACAGCCAACTTCAAAAAAGCAGCAATGTAGTGGATGGGAGGATTGGGAAAAACTCAAAACGTTGCCATGCGAGTCACGACTCAGGCCTCCACCTATAGTCATAACCACAGTGGCCTCTACAACGGACAACAGGCACTTTCTATTTACTGCTACAGTCCTAATCTGTCAGGAGGTCTCACCTTTTTATTTGTTTGCAACATTTAAAATGTGCATTTAAAGTGCACCAGGTCCACAGTACTGTACACACAGCATCACGCTGGCTTCCAATGCAGACAATGCAATAGACGGCTTAGAACAGCTCTCGTAAAATAGTAGTTTTTAAATGTGAGCACTGGTGCTGGGGCTCATGGCAGTATGGCTACAGCTAATTTATTAAGGGAAATGCTCTGGACGTCTTTGACGCAGGTTTTAAATCCACACACCAAAGTAATTCTCTTACACTTCTTCGGTCTTTGATGTTTCTTAAAGGCTTGAAACTTAAATACATGCAGTAAAACTACATTCAAGACTTAGCATTAATGGTGTTATTAAATTGCTTTAAAAACATAACATGAAAAGTCTTTATTGTAGCCATTGTTTCATAATTTATCCAAGATGTCTAAGGAGTTTCCCAAAACTAACACTAAAACAAAGTACTGTACACTTATTTGTAACCTAATGTCTTCTGACAAATATTCCAAATTATTTTTTATGTTGGGGACCATGAGCAAATTTAATTTGAGAATAAAAGGTTAGCAAAGATACAGTTTATGAAATGCTTGGGCTGAAATCAGGTGTCAGTTTACATTAAAAAAAACAAACACTGTACAAAGTGCATTGTGGCAAACAGGTCTAGACCGAGCGTACCAGAGCCACGCACTGGTGCACCACAGAGTACAACAGTTCACACCATTGGGCCGCAACAACTTGCCAGCTTTTTCCCAGTTTACACAGTTGTGTCTGAACTCTGAGCTTCTGGTGTATGTAGGGTGCTGGCTGGTGGCTTCACCTCCAAAATCATTTCAAGAGTCACAGCCGTGTGCAAGGGAGTCGGTGAGAACAACGCCATGACACACACAGCAAGTATAACTACAAGAGGCAACAAAAGACAAAAACAGCACGTAGTGCTAAAGCAGAGTGAGGTACTAAGGTGCGGTAAAGATCTAAAGCAAAAAAAAAAAAAAAAAAACAGGATCTTAATCAAACAAGTTGCACAAAAATGGGAAAATTCAGTAATCTCCTCACTGGAAACAGGACAAGTAAAACCCTTGAGAAATCAGCCTTAGAGGCGCACATATACACATGGTAGGAGAAGCTGAAGAAGTAGTAACTACCTGCTCAGACACCAGCTGGCTCATACATTTCAGGTGAAAGCACCTGCAGGAAGGCACAGTAACCAGAGCATGGGGGTGGGGCGGGGACATCACTCCTGGGAGCCCCAAGAGATGTAGTCAGGGCGCGTGGCGGCGCTGTACTCATCAATGAGCTGCTGGACAACCTCCCGGGAGTTGTCCAGCTCATCAAAGTTGTCCTTGAACATGTCCTCCTTGCGAAACTGCTCCAGAAAGGCCTCGCGCTTGCGCAGCTTGTCGTACTGGCGGCACGTGCGGTCAAACAGCTGTGGGAAGAGGAGCCGGCGTGAGACCACAGGAAGCTCTCTAGGTTACGGATACCACAACTGGAACGATGAGTCCAAGCAGAGTAACTCATTCACACCCTGCATCTCTTGACAACTGCTGCTGAAGAAGTGGATAAACAAACTGACTCACACGTGTTATGCAAATGCTTCCTGAAAATAAACTGACTTCCAGCAAGCATGCTTAAACCTTTGACTGCTACTGTGGTATTAATCACGTCTCAGGGTCGAGAATATAGGCCACACTGTTTGGAGCAGTTTGCTGGTCACAGGGACTGTTAGTCATTAACTGAGGAGAGAAACATTGAAATATGGAGGTCATGTAGCAAATACACTGAGCATTAAATTGTAAAATTAAGCTCATTGCTGTTTTTTCTCAACACTTTCTTATACCGAACTGTCAAAGCCTTTCTGACAGGCTGATCGTAAACTAAGCTAGTGTACGGTGGCTACCGAGGAGATGCTTGTGTGATTGGCCATCATGAGCCCGCTGACACGATGGGCGGAGGGGAGATAGGGGGACTTCTTGGACAGTGCCACTTGGATACTGGCAGGACCCCACGGGATGAAATTGGCCAACTTTCTTTCTCTGATCCGCTGCAAGCTTTTGTGCACCTGAGAAAAAATGTTGAATTTTAAAAAAAAAAAAAAAAAAACATATAGGTTGGTGTAGCTCACAGGCACAACTAATATTGTGATCTTCAACAATGCATATAGACAGCTTACACTGACAAGCAGGGCTGATGAAGCAACTAGTGCTTTTCCAAAAGTCAGACATGTTTTCGAGAGGCAGCTTTTAGGCAGCTCCCTCCAATAGCACTCACCTGTGTTGGGTCCACCTCGCCCTGGATGATGTTCAGGATGGCAATGTAGCAGTGGTTGGTCTGCCTGTCCCTGGCTGTGGAAACCATGACATTCTTGGGCTGCAGTAGCCGCCTCATGACATCCAGCACTGTGGTTTTCCTCACACTGGCCACCTGTTTACACGGACAAAACTGCCTGACCAAGTATACAGTGAGAAAGAACTAAAAGCTAATCATTTTTTAACCTGCATCTCCTGTACCAAACACAGTGAGTTTCAATACAAGGTCCTTCATTTAGACTAGACAGTAAGCACATCTCCTAAAACTAGTATTAAAAAAACATTTCTAAAACAAGAATAAACTGATCAATTTAGATACATTTAGATAAATTCAACAATTTAAGAAATCCTGCATTTACATTGGCCCACAATACCAGAGCTGTGTCTAAGAGAAACCTACACACATGCAGAAATTATAATTCATATAATCTCACAGAAAGCTCAATCCAAGAGGTTACCCTTTTCTCCAAAAACACATATAGATCGGATTAAAAACAGTTCAAAAACATTTTTCTTTTTTTTTTTATGCAGTGCCACAAGGCTGGACTTACCGACTGATCAGTAGTGACAGGAGTGTAGCCGGTCATGAGGAAATGTAGGCGGGGGGTAGGAATTAGAGATGCAATTAACCCAATCAGATCATTGTTCATGTACCCAGGATATCGGAGGGTGGTGGTACTTGCTGACATGATGGTGGAGACCTACAGTACAAAAAAAAAAAAAAAAAAAAAAAAACAGGAAAAATACACAATTGCTAAAAATAATTACAGTGCAACCTGCATAGAAGACCCACTGTCTGTTATCTTTTATACATCCAACATTCAAGCCCCAAGTCCTTTTTTTGTCAGAAATCTAAGTTATCCAATATGTAACAAATTACCAACTGAAAAACTTAAAATTCCAATTTGTTTAACAATATTTATACTTAAAAGATTTTTAAACAACAGTATACATGCAGGTAAAGATGACACTTACAGTCACTGCTGTTTTGAATTAAGAGCTACATTAGATATGAAAAGCTACCACATGGAATTCATTGCTAAAAAGGCTTTGCTCACACTGCTGTGACTCAAGCTAGTTTACTTTCTTTGCAACTTTTTGATTATTTACAAACACAATAAGTAGCAATATTTTCAAATACTCAGGTTATAATGACCACATAATAAACCTGTGCAAGCTGTTCCATTTTCACATTTGCTCCGTACGCGCTCGTGAATCTTCTCACCTCTGTGCATGTCCATGCTTTCCTGGCATTCTATCACTTTAAATCTAATGTTTTACACCTATTTTTGATGTATCCATCCTCAGATCTTACTTTAAGACATATCAGCTGCTCATCTACATCTATTCTCAAGAACCTTGATGTGACAGCAAGTCTTTTTCTTTTTTAAACACTGCCTCACAGACTCAGTTGTACTGCTTCTTTTTACATAACATCCACAAAATCCATCCACTGCCAATTAATCTACTCATCTTATTTATTTCTTATTCTCTCCAGTTGGGATCACTGCATTGCTTCCTGCATCTGTTATTTATCTTCTCCAACTCATCCCAAATGTTGCTGTACCCATGGTGTTACGGTTCCTTTCTACACATACTTCTTCACTCCAGTCTACATTTTACTTGCCTATTGCATTCAATCATAGTCCACCTTCTTCCCATTACTATTATCTTCGCTTCCTGCTGGTTTTTACTTGTTAACTATACATACCGCTGCTGCCCATCACCTCCAGTCTCTTCCTACCACCCTTAAGGAAACCCCATTTTGCTTCAGACTGCTTTACCTGTCTCTTCTTTTTCCATTAAAAAAATGTGCTCATTCTTACTCCTTTCTCCCAAGACAAGGAATGAGTTTATTCTCATCCTCAGCTCCAGGTGGCACATAAACATCTTGTCACCTCTAACAAACAACACTTTAGGACTCTTTAGCCTCAACTGTACTTTGACACTTAGTAAGCCATTACCCAAGATGTCCCTCCTGCTGCACTTTCTTGAAAGCAAATTAATTCATTTAGGTAAAAATAAAAGGGAATGTGGACAGTGTTTTACAGTAAATGGCAAAGCTTTGCTAAAATTTACAATAACATTTTAAATGGGAAATTACAAATTACACACAAGTGCTTTGCTAATTTACACTGTTTCTCACATACAATGCCTATTGTATATACAGTATATTTCATTTTATCAACATGTGGTGAGACCTGAAAAAGCCATTTGTACTCAAAAAAGGATGCTGACGTAATGTAGCGCTCTCTACCCTCCCACGCAGTAGTGGAGCAGAGCAGGAGACTGCTCACCTACCAGCTGATTGATCTGTGAAAATGAAGGGTTCTGAATATGTAGCCTGTCAGTGGCAATCCGATTAAGGGCTGTATTATCCAGCACCACCTATAAAGTAAGAAATGAAAATATTTACAAAACAGACATAAGATATACAAGATATAGCTTTGCCCAACAATTCTGCACAGTTTGTTCCTTTGATGCTAACAAATTTAATATATTAAAACTTTTCAATGTAGCACTGCAATTACAATGAAAGCTGTTAAGAGTTTGTATCACTATTAACATTTGTGTAAAAAAAAAAAAAAAAACGGACAAAAGGGAAACAGTAGTGAAAACCTTAGTAAAACTGTTTAACACTAGAAAATTCGTACAAAACAATTCTCAGTGAGAAAAGAGGAAGCCAGATGGTGTTATTCAGAAAGGCTACACTACACGTCATGTGGCGGGAACTGCTGCTGCTCACCACACAGTCTGCATTCTGCGTCAACCTCTTCAGCGTCAAAAGCGAGTTGTAGGGCTGCACCACCACATCGCTCATCTCATCCTGGTTGGGGAACACAGAGTACGTCTGCACTAGCTTCTTAGGGTACCTTTAGGCAGGATGCAGAGACGGAGACACATGGTGAAACAGTGCAATGCCCTTGAAAACAGCGTGCGCACACTTTGCAGGGTTTTAAACCTAAAGAACAGATAAGGCAGCAGGTACTAAGGTACTTAACCTGCAGTTAGAAGTTTGTTGTTACAGGGTTCAGGGGAGGAACCATATACCCTTGAACAAGGCAATTGTCACCATAAATAATTTCACTACATGGACATGAAGTTTAATTTTTATGCCACACACAATTGATAGCAGGTATGGAAAGTGTTCACTGCTAAACCACAACTTATGTTTGAGCTGAAAGATACAACACATTTAAATTCATTTTTTTCTTGATTAAAAATATGAACAATCGATGGGCCATAATCATTTTGACAGTAAAAATCATAAAACTTAAAAATCCAGCTTCGAAAAGTATTAACTCCCTTACCATTTTCTATCATTAAAAAACAAAGCTTCACCCTGGTGCCTTTAGCTTTACAACCTTTTGTTGATGGGAATCCACCTGGGTGCCCTTAATCATATAATTTAAATCCAGCTATTTTTGTAATATTAAACCCATGTGTCTGTTTGACATGACCATGTTGGTTATTGCAATCGAAGCATTACGATGACAAAAAGAACTTTAGCAAAAAATGAACACAGTTGTACAACACGAAGGAACAAAGAGCCCTGAAGAGCACAGTAAAATCAATTAAAGGGAGGGTGAAACTACTGAGAACAAACAGGCCCAACAAGCCAGAAGCCAACTGGTCAGAGAAGCAGTCAAGAGACCAAAACAAGAACAAAGGTTTTGCAGTGGGATACACCTGAGGTGGGAGAAACTGTCCACAAATGTACAAGTACCATACCAATTTGGGCCAAGAAACAATATTTGGGGCTAAAAACTCACTTGAAGGTACAAAAAAAGCAGGGAGGAATTATTTGGCCTTAATTCAAGCACTTTGTGTGGTCCAAAAAAAAAAAAAAAAAAAAAAAGCTAATCGCTTACAACACCGTAACCACAGTAAACTAAAAGGGTTGCAGCATTATGTAGTGGTGTTGCTTTTCACCTGTCAAGGTAAAGGGTGAACAGGATACAGCAAAATAGCAGCAGATTCCCGAACAAAACCATTCACAGTCTGCAAAACATCTGAAATTGGGATAGCAATTCATATTTCAACACGACCATGACCCCAAAGCAAAGCCAACGTTGCTCCTGAATGGGTTAAAAAACAAGATGGAACTACTCCAGTTGCCAAGTCAAAGTCCTTAATTAAATCCATTAAAAAACCTACATCAGGAACTACTGTAAATACTGCAGAACTACAATGAGCAGCAAGTAACCCACAACAACTGGGTTACAGAATATTACAAAAAGGTTGAGGCTGTGATTGTAAGGGCATCTACCAGACAGTAAGTACTGATAGAAGTGAATCATTTTCAAAGTGGATATTCAGTTTTGTATTTTATCTCTTCTAATTTCATTGTGGCCTATCAAAATAAACTATGTCAAGACTGACCAGCTATTTTTGCCCTTTTCTACTACACATACTAAAAAGTGTGATAAGTGGAAGGAAAACCATACTACTGGGTAGGGAAGTTCTAATGTATCTCTATTTTCGTATTTAAAGAAATGAAACAATTTTTGTCTGGTTGTGGAGAAGTCTCACTTACCCTATATGTAGACACATTACATCCTTATCGAACAGTTCCATTTTCTTGCCTAGACTATTCTCATTTGTTGTAATTTTTATGCTTAATTCATGACAAGTTCTCCTGGGTTTCCTTTTAATCATATCATTTGTGCTCTTCCACTGAATGAGTCACCCACAAGGTTCTTTGCTATGAGCAAAGAAAAATTCCTGCTAAACCAAAAACAGCTTAAGTGGCTAAGTACTTAATTAACAACACTTTTATTTATTTATAATATATATAGTGTGTGTGTGTGTGTGTGTGTTTGTCAAACAGACCTTTGTTCCATAAATTCATGTCATTTGGAGGAGGGGTTCTTATTCTTTCACACACCAAATAACATTACGTGAGTAATGGGTGCCACCAAGGCTGCTGAGTTCATACTGCAGCTCACAAGAACAGTGGAAATGAACTGACCTGTCATTCAACTTCTCCAGAAGGTAAGAGCCCAGACCCGAGCCCGTTCCACCTGCAATGGAGTGGCACAGAACAAAGCCCTACAAAAAGATGGATTAGTTTTTTTTTTTTTTTTTACATTAAATTATACTTCAATTAAAAATATAAAAACCCTGAATTCAATCATTAAAAATACTCATTCAGCAGAAATGCTGATCCTATTAAGGGCAATCATAAATCAACCCTATTAACGTTACCACAAGTATATGTTTATCCATAAAAATATTTTCATTAGTATCATTCCTTACAAAGGCTGGCAGCACCTGCATTTTTGAAGGGTCTATACTTCTAGATCTCTAGTACTAAATATACAAAAAATAAGAATAAGAAAATTTGCTAGGCAACCAAAATACATTATTTGAGTATTGGTAAAAATTAGCATGCATAAAGACCGTTTGCTTTTGGGAGGCCTGTTCACAGGACATGTAGGACAGCCAGGCTGCCCCACCCCTCTAATGGGGGGCCTTCATATGCACTCTCTGATTCCAGACCATTCTGTAATGTTCAGCCTGCACTCCATGTCCACCACCAACATCCCACCTGCCACACCCAACCTCGTTTGCACACAAAAAACAACAGTCGCTATGTAAAAGGTCAGGAAAAAGGGCCCCGCAGGTTTAAATGCGGAAACTGCATGCACCGCTGCTGTTGTTTTAGGGCGTGAGTTAGAAGCTAAAGTGGAACAGGGAAGCTATAATATCCAGGATGTGGGGGTATTTACCGGCATTGATATCATATGTGGGCTGTGTTTTAATATGTGCTTTCTCTTTCTGTTGCACAGTGAGCTGTGCCAGCACCACATGTTCCTGCCCATTTTTCAAAGGTGCACAGCTGTAAGACGGCCAACCCTCTAACATACCCAACACAAGCAGAGGCGATAATTATACACCCAGAACATTATTTGGCATGACTAAAGAGCATAACCCCCCCCCCCCACCAGGCACACATTTAAGTTAATCTTTCCTTAGATTTTTTGTACTCTTGTGAGGAGAGTTGAAATTACACAAACAAAAAACAAATTTGCATTTATCGTTTCAAATTGGCCAACACATGACTTGCGGTAAATTTTGAACTTTAGTCTTTCCAGTCATTCAGAAAACCTAAGTACTACAAGCGACTCACCTCGAGGCTGTCGCTACCATCTGCCTCCCTGTCGATGATATCAAAAATGTCTTCATGGATTTTCTCACCCTAAAAATATGAAAACCATTAGTGTACTTGGGCTGTTACAAGTTTACATCTATTTCAGTCAGTTTGTTAATACTAAGTTTACACCAGCAACAAAGTTGCACAGCTGCAGTGGTTGGAAGCAGCCTGACATAAAACAAACTCTGTGAGCCAGCACTGCTGAAATATTGGGCTAAGTTTTCCAAACCTCTAAAAACACATAGTAACCTCAGCACTGGAAAAATCCACATAAAGGACAGATTCAATCAAGCCCTTAATTTCTGAGGGAGGATAAAAACCAACAATTACACCAGCATGATCATTTAAGACCCCACTGTACACCAATAGCCCAGTTGGGTTTGCCATCAAACTTCATTTTGACATAAGCAGACCATCAAATTTAAAAAGTATGATCCACCTACACTTGACCGTAAAAATAAAAGGTCAGAACAATAAGGGAAAACTAGTAAAATATGAAGCTAAAAATAAGCCACTTTAAAAGGTCAACAACTAGTGAAAACCTTGGTGACCATTAGTAACAAAGATTTATGGAGAAAGCACTATAAAGTTTAACAGATCAATTTATAAATTTAATAACTACACTAGATATTTGCATAATAAACATAGCATTACAAATGTTTATTTTATGTATAAATGATCTGTGATAACTTTCTTCTTTCAACAATCTACTTTATTATTCTAGGTTGTGGCACTTTGTATCTCTACTGTAAGAAGTTAGCACATCACCTAAGAGTTTATCTTTGTCTTGGTCCCCATGAAGCCCTCTGAGTAATAAATATGTTTACAATGTTTGAATAAACAATACTGCTAGAGTGCTTGTTGCGTTTCTGACCTTACCTGAGAGAAGCCACTGGCCCAGTTGTTCCCTGCACCCCCACCATGCTCAGATAAGTAGATGTTCTCTGGATTGTAGAGATTGGAATAAGGAGAGTTCAGTATGGCGTGGATGACCCTGGGTTCCAGATCCAGGAGGACTGCTCTTGGGATGTAGTGCTCATCATCTGCCTGAAGGGAGCAGCATTGCACAGTACAAAGGTCAAGGTTACTGCAGTCACAAAATCTTCAGTCGCTCAAAAAAAGAAGAAACTTTCAAGCCGTGGTTTGTGACACACAATGATTCAAAGGGCTATGCAGCTTCATCAATTTATCTGAACCACATAACTGTGAGATTAAACCCAAGCGAACTAAATAATAACATAAGAGTGGGCAGCGTTGGTGCCTCACAGAGTCTGAACTGTGCCTGAGGTCTGATCCGTCTGTCTGGAGTTTGCAGGTTACCCTGTGTACGCCTGACACCTTCTGAGTGACCTGGTATCCCTTCACTGTCACCTGAATCACATAACTGTGACATTAAACCCACACAGAGGAAAAGAGAAGCCAACTTTGCTCTGCTGTGTGTGTCAAAGATGTATAAGCATGCATGCATGCAAACCAAGCTGACAAGGAAAATATTTAGAGTCCAAAGTAACATTTATTTATGAGGCCCATTTGTATTTTATTTAATTCTTATAAGCCTGTTGTTTATATTAGTACCTTCACCAAAACACTCACATCATGTTTATTACTGAAAAAACATTGCTAAAACATATGTGCCACCTAGTGGTATTTTAAGGTATACAGTCTGAAAATAAAAATATACTAAAAGTGCTATTTTGGTTTGAGAATTCCTATCTTTTATTAGTGCTACCATCTACAGAGTGCAGATAAGGTAAAATGCTAACTTAAAACATTTAACGAAGGAGATGCACTATGCTTAAAATAGTACGTGCATACCATTGGCTGTGAATCGCAACTAAGAATTGTATTCTAGACTATGACTTAAGCAAAAATCTCTTGACACTTCTAAAGTTCCACCTTCATTTGACAGCTGTTGACATTTTACCTGATAAAAAAACACATCTTTGCGATCGGTGCCCTCAGTGGCAAACTCCTCCACAATGCCTTCAGGGCTGATGCCATGCTCTGCACACAGCTGCTTCCAGAACTCAAAGCCAACTGAGAGGAGGAGGAGGAGGAAGGGGAAAAGAACATACTGAGTTCTGTCTTCAGTGCTGAGAGAGAACATACTGTATGTTAAAAATTAGGTTCACAAATAGAAAAGCAATAAAATACACTCTTTCATATCAAGAGCAGCCATGACATAGGGTACACCCCTCTCTTACATGCATAAATCTATCCATTATTAACTACTTGATACAAAGCAGGGTCGTGGCAACCCAGAGTCTATCCTGGAATCACTGGGCACTGGATGGGAAGCTACCCCCAGGTGGGATACCGGTCCATCGCGGCCCAACCCCTCACAAGTGACAATTAAAATTACATTAATTTACCTCTCTATCAGCAAGATATTCTTACTGTATCAATTCAGAGCAAGTAGCTGCTATAGGAAGCAAAGAGTTAAAGCCTTCAGACTGCAGGGAAAAGCATCAAACACTATCTGCTGCTCCAACTTTAAGATGTTCTTTCCATATTAGTTTTGTGTTGATCTTATATGGCAGAAGAATATGTTATCCTCGACCCATATAATAACAGTACCGCAATAAAAACTATGAAAATAGGGAGAAATAGGCCTGCAGCTACTGCAGCTCCCCTCTCCATGACGTCAGCGTTGGTAGCTACTATGCTAACAGTAGCCAAACTCGTCACGAAGAACTGAGGAAAGACCCAGAGCATCGAAGATACAGCTTACTGTAGAGCAAAGTAAAGTTGTTCATATCTTCTATGGATGAAGGTCGCGGAGCTAGGCTAAAATTGATAAGTACAGCGCATTTCGCCATGTTTTGTTAACGTTCAACTAGACAACACGCAGCGATCAGCCAGTCATCGAGGTAACTTGAGACACTCTCCATTACAAATCCTCAGTTAAGCCTGAAGCGGAGTTTGTTACGTTCAGAAATCAAAGGCACTGCGTGGCCACCTTAAAAAGAATATTAACGTTGCTACTTAAATGGATTAATTATATCTTGTAATTTAATAATCCGGTTGTGCAGTTTCCATTACGATTTCAGCTCCGGACCAGTTCAGGCCAGGGCACAAACGATTTTTTAGCTATAGAGTAGTGCATAAAACTTGGAAAGCTTACTTTGATTCCCACACTGCCCCAGCTGTAGCGTTATGATTTCCCGGGGCATTTTGTGAAGGGAATCGTGAAGATATTTACAGCGGTTCGATCAGTTCATTCAGCCAGCGCTCCGGTGAACGCAAGCACAACAAACCCGCCGCGTTTCAAACATCGCCAGCACGCATGCGCCACTGCGACTTCACGACAGCCGTAAACCGATGCAGCCAGTGCGCTTGCGTCACAACTTTTTTTTTAAAATTATAAATCGCTGCGGAGCGCATGCGCTAAAACTTCACGCGGTCACGTTTCAAACGCTCGTCTTGGTTTTGTGGAATTACTTTCAAGAGATGTTAGAAGCTTTTATTAGTTTTTGTATGTCGTTTATGTCTGTTGCCACCTTAAATTTCAGGGGGCTGGGAGACCATGCAAAGCGTAAAACCTTGCTTTTGTTTATAGTTAACTTTTTTCAGGAGACACTAATGCTAGTGATGCTAAGCACATGTTTTGGAAATTTTGGGAAAGTTAGATGATACGACTCTGTACTCTAAAGATGCTATTTAAATACAGTCAGCTATTGTGGTAACTGAAGTCTTCTCCAAGGTTTCACGTTTGTGTCTTAATGTTAAGTGCTGATTGTAGTGTCACATCAGTTAGTGACATCCCAGTTAGGTAGACAAATTGTTTAGGCATCTGGATTACTATTAATCAGCAGTACTGAAATTGTCTAAATTTCAGCTCCATGGCAGATCAAAACTGCTTTTTACCTTTTGTGGAGAAATCATGCATATTGCAACAGTGCAACCAGAAATGTAAATCACTGTCTAAATGTGTATAGTTCTCTGTTAGTCTGTTTCCCTACTTGTTTATTGGTTGCTGTTGTTCATTATGTGTGTTGCTGCCAGTGTTGCATTCTGGGAAATTGAGCTACAGAGTGCACTGTGGGCAGAAACTCCACTGAGTTCCCATTTAGAGTGGTGTTGCTTTTTAAAGACTTGTTTCCTAGCATAGACAAACAGATATGTAAGCGATTTCCTGGGCTCGACTCCTGAATCTTTGTGTTGGTGCCTCTGCGGAGTGCTACATTGGTGTTACAAGGGGAATGGAGCAGAGATTCAGCATGCTGAAGCAAACAAGTCACTGCCAGAAGGAGGAGATGCTGGTGGAAGAATACTGTGTTCTCCAGCAGTGTCACAGGGGCTCGTGGCCCCGGGTGTTGTGGAGGAAGCAATTGCAGGACGCAGGCAGCTGAACGGACAAACCAGGAGTGCTTTAATGGCAAAACAAGAGGTGCTTGACAACCAGAATCGGCGTCGCGGCAGGCGAGGCTGAAGAGCACCAAGAAATATAAAGCCTTAGCAAGGGGTGCTTCGCAACCAGGATCAGCGTCGTGGCAGGTGAGGCTGAAGAGCACTGAGAACCCTAAGGCCTTCGCAAAACAAACAGTTACTGCACGCAAAGTAGTAAACACAGACCAGAAGCGTTAGCAGTAACAGTATAACAGAATAAGCAAATAACAGAATAGCAGGACAACAGAATAATCAAACAGAACAGAAGACTAAGCCGCCGGTAAAGGCCCGGGAGGGCCCTTTTAAAGTGTCCGCAATTAACTGCGCCACCTGCAGGTGCTCATTCCAGGAGGCAGGGCGGCGAGACTGTGCCCCTGGCGGTCTCGCAGCACCTGCGGGCGTGACAGTACCCCCCCCAAAGGGACCGGCTCCGGACGGTTCAATGGCCCCAGGTGCTGTTCATGGGAGTCCCGGATGAGGTATGTCCTGGACAACAGACGCAGGGATCCAGGAACCTCCCATAAGGCTGTAGCACGTCCACGCCACCAAAAGCTGCTGGCCCCGCCCCTGATCATGGCCGTCAAGGAGGCAGGAAACCAAGTGCCTAGGGCCTTCCAGTCCTCAGATCGCGGCTGGTTCAGGTCTGGCTGTTGCAGGAGGTGGGGTGACGACGGACTTGAGCCAAGGGGTGGAGTAGGTCTGTTACGTAGGAAGGAGGACCTGTGTATCACTGGGAGAGTGCCTTGAGAGGGGTCCCAGGTTACAATGGGCAAGCAAAATATAGGGCACAGGTTGCCTGCGTCAACACAAGTCATCCGCGGGGGTACACGCGGAGAGAGCGGCGCATAGCGATGCGAGTGCAAGAACCCGAATCAACCGCAGGGGTAACACGCGGGGAGCACAGAGACGCAAGCGCAAACAACCAAGTTAACCACGAGGGGACACGCGGGGAAAAGCACAGAGACGCGAGCGCGAGGCCAGCCGTCGAAGCACGGCAGGAAACCCCCCAGAAGGCACTGGGGAGCAGAATCGCCAAGAGGGGCAAACGCACAGGGACATACAACAAGAACCAGAGTGAGGCAAAGGGGGTCAGCCCATGAAAGAGTGGTCCTTGACCCTCGTTACCCAAGTGAACCACTCTGAGGGGGAACAGGCCACGGAGTCGAGGGTGAGGTGTGTCCGGGGTCGCGGCGGAGGGGGCAGAAGCAGCCAGTGGAGAGAGGGCTGATCGGGCGTCTTGCTGCACATGCACACGGAGCCACCGGTCCAGGGACAAGGTGAGCTGGGCGCACTAAGCTGTTCAAGTCTGTCCGCAAGGTGCGCGGGTTGGGCCTGGTGTTGCACTAGCAGCCGCCGGTGCTGGACCAACATCGCGCATAGTTGCGTTGCATCCGCTGCCTCCATGGCAGGGCTCAGTCTTCTGTCACAGGGGCTCATGGCCCCGCGTGTTGTGGAGGAAGCAATCGCGGGACACAGGCAGCTGAACGGACAAACCAGGAGTGCTTTAATGGCAAAACTCAAACACGGGCAAAACAAGAGGTGCTTGACAACCAGAATCGGCGTCGCAGCAGGCGAGGCTGAAGAGCACCAAGAAATATAAAGCCTTAGCAAGGGGTGCTTCGCAACCGGGATCAGCATCACAGCAGGTGAGGCTGAAGAGCACAGAGAACCCTAAGGCCTTCGCAAAACAAACAGTTACTGCACGCAAAGTAGTAGACAACACAGACCAGAAGCAGTAACAGAATAACCGAGCAGAAGACTGAGCCGCCGTTAAAGGCCCGGGAGGGCCCTTTTAAAGTAACTGCAATTAACTGCGCCACCTGCAGGCGCTCAGTCCAGGAGGCGGGTCGGCGAGACTGTGCACCTGGCGGTCTCGCAGCACCCACGGGCGTGACAAGCAGAAGATAAAGGAGGTAATCACCTCACTCCGGCGGCTTTTGGAGGCTCTGCTACATGATGCACCGCAAAGTGTGGGGATGCCTGCAGACCCCCAGCCAGCAGCGCTGATAGCTCCTCCTCCCCGAGCAGCATCAAGGACCCGGGAAGTTTGGGAACTCCTGCCAAATCTGCCGCCCCAACCAGCAGTGCGCCTGCCCCGCTACTCCGGCGCTGAGCTGTGGGAGACATATGAACCCCAGCTTTGCCTGGCAGCATGCCACAATGGATGGAGCAAATCAACAACGGCAACACAGCTGGGGCTCGCGCTGGAAGGCAAGGTGCTGACCATTCTGCTGGATGTCCCTCCGGAACAGCACGATGATCTGTCCGTGCTGAAGCGCCATTTTGAGCATCGCAAAGCAGCAGACCACTACCATGGGCTGCTTGAAAGCAGGCGGCACAGAAAAGGGGAGCACCTCGGTCCACTGGCCGCCGACATTCAGTTGCTGATGCGCTGCGCCTACCCTGGCTTCCCAACTTCCATCCAGGGCGAGCTGGCATTACAGGCATTCCTTCGTGCACTCAACCCAGAGCGCCTCCAACTGCATGTCAAGCTGGTGACACCGACCAGTTTGGATGCTGCCTTACAGGAGGTGGAGCGTGCGGAGATCATCTTGGGAGGCGTGGCAGAGCCAAGGCAACATTGTCGAGCTCCAGAGATGAGTGACAGCAATGAACCCAGGGAAGGGGACAAGGCGGTCACCTGCCGAGTGAAAGCACCACCCCAACAACGGCAAATGTCTATCATCTGCCACTGCTGCAGGAAACATGGTCATCTGGCACGCGACTGCATGGCTCCTTCCCCCATCCCAAGGCAGGGAAATAATGCCAGGATGATGCCATGAGGGGTTCATTCTGCACCAACATGCCCCCTCACTCCGCACCTACTTTCCCAGTGGGTCGTCTGCGCTTTGAGCAGCGCTTTGAGCACACGTTCTGGTTGGCACAGATTCAGAACCCCTGTATCATTGGGATGGACTTTTTAACTGAGACGGGGGCAGTGCTCAACCTGAACAAAGGCAACCTTCACCTGGGGGGGAGACCATTCCTTTCACCCCACCTGCAGAGCAGCAGAAGACAGGTCAAGTGTGCAATGTGCAAAGGGGTGGGGCTCCAGCCAGCCAAAGTACCACTCCAGGGAAGGGAGACGACCCACACGATCAGGGAAACGTGAATATGCATGTGATTGTTCTCCCTCCGCGGTGACACGGGAGGCGGTGCATGCACTCTGGCACTGCAGTGTGGCTTAGCTGGAGGAACAGGAGCAGGAAGAGCTCTGGGGACTGTTGGAAATATTCCAGGACATCTTTGCGGCTCAGGATGAGGAACGCACCTGAACGAACCTGGTGCAGGACCGCACAGACACAGGGAATGCAGCGCCCATACGACGCGCGACCGCACCGTATGGCCCTCACTAAGCGACAAATCATGGAGGAAAAAATAAAAGAGATGGGTGCCGCCAGAGTGGTCAAGCCCTCCAACAGTCCCTGGTCAGCACCAGCGGTCCTGGTCCAAAAGAAGGACAGTAATTGGCGGTTCTGTGTCGATTATCGCCGTCTGAACGCCATTACCAAACAGGACTCATACCCCCTGCCTCATATCGACGATGCCTTCGACATTGTTGCCAGGTCATGCTGGTTCAGTTTGCTGGACCTAAGAAGCGGGTACTGGCAGTTTGCTCTGCCCCCGGAGGCACGTGAGAAAACTGCATTCACCTTGGAGTGGGGTTTATAGCACTTTACGGTCATGCCTTTCAGTCTCTGTAATGCCCCTGCCATCTTTGAGTGCCTCATGGAGCGGGTGCTAGCTGATGTACCACGGAGCCAATGCATTGTCTACTTGGACGATCTTCTGGTCCATGTTCCCACTTTTCAGTCTGCTCTTGAAAACCTGTGGAAAGTGTTTATTGCGATTCACAAAGTCAGTCTGAAGCGCCACCCAGTGAAGTGCATCCTCCTCCAATGGCATGTGAAGTTCTTGGGCCATATGGTTGACGCGGGTGGGATCTTGATTGACCCGGACAAAGTTGAGTTGGTCCGGCTCTGGCCCACACCACGGGACGTGTCAGAGCTACAGAGCTTCCTTGGGCTGGCATCTTATTATTGCAGATTTGTGCACGGGTTTGTGGACATTGCAGCACCCCTGTACCGCCTCACTGTCAAGGGGGGCGCCATTTGAGTGGACCGTTGAGTGCACAGCAGCTTTCCAGCAGCTGAGGAAGAGGCTGACAATGGCTCCTGTCCTAGCACTTCCGACCCTGGGAAAGCCCCTCATACTGGACACGGATGCCAGTGATCGGGGTGTTGCTCCAATGTTCTCTCAGGCAGGAGAGTGGGGAGAGAAGGTGATCGCATACTACAGCAGGATACTGAATCGTGCAGAAAGGAACTACTGTGTTACCCAGTGCAAACTCCTCACAGTAGTGGCGGGGCTCAAGCACTTTTGCCCCTACCTTTACGGCACCAAGTTCCTCCTGCAAACGGACCATGCTTCATTCACGTAGCTCCTTAACTTCAACGGCATGGTGGATCAAAGTGCTGCAGGGGTACGATCTCGACATCCAGAATCGCCCAGGCCGCCTGCATGCCAATGCAGACGCGCTGTCTCATTGCCCTTGTAGTGCAAGTGTCTGCTGGCACTGCAAGCAGCTGGAGGAGTGCGGTGAGAAGACAGTGGACACGTGTGCGGCTGCAGCAACAGACGGAGCAGAGGAGGCCCTGGATGATGAGGCAGATTGGTTCCAAAAAGCTCAAGAAGACGACCCTGAGCTGGCAGTGGTGAGTGGCTTTCTGTGCTCAGGACAATGCCCCCCGTGGACAGCCGTCACACCTCATGGACCCAGAGTAAAGTCCTACTGCTCTCAGTCGGACACCCTGGCATTGCAATGGAGACTGCTGTACCGCCGGTGGGAGGTGTTGCAGCATGTACACGGCTCAGTGGGCACTGGGCATTTTGGGGTGGCGAAGACTCTGCACCGACTACGCCAGAGCTTCACTGGGCTGGTTGTCACCAAGATGTGGAGCTGTTCGTGCACTGCTGCAATGTCTGTACAGCAAGAGAGGGCCCCCACGACCACTCTTGTGCCCCCCTGCAGATGTTGCCCCACCTTTTTGGCACTTTCATCATACCAAAAAAATTATGGAAAAAATCTCTCCAAAGTTATTATTGATAACTTGAGTAAAGATTTTGACTTGTTCTGGGAGTTTGTACTGTTTGATTTTTTCCATTACGGTAGTGATATGGAGAAACAAATATATTAACTTAATATTACCTAAATATCATATACAAAAGTTTAAATTTACTAACAAAAAAACCTGTAATGTGGGATGGTGGAGGGGGTCGTCAAATTCAAGCATTCAAAGATTCAAGTGTGAATCTCATAGTAAAGATTAAAAATGATACAAAGGAAGTCTTTGTGAACCTAAGAATAAAATATATTGCAAGTTTAGTATGTATTTTTATGACTTTTAAACGGATTGTGTATGTGCATTTGAGTTGTGAGAAACGGAAGTGCTGAACGTACTGATTAGAACAAAATAATTGTACAAATGTAGAGGAAACCGAAGAAGTAAAAAGATTAATTTTACAGTCGATTCCTTTTCACATAGATTGTTTAGGTTTGGGCTGTTAGTATTTCTGAAGAGCCCCACCCCACACACACACACACACCAACACTAACAGCAAAGTGGCATGGCTGAGCCCACGCAGGGAATGGAGTCACACTGGGAGCCCTCACGGAGCACTCTGGCCACTGACGCTCCCTTGCGAAGCTGGCCGGTGCGGAGCAGCAGGGAAGGCAGAATGCAAGTGGTGCGCGAGGCCGTGCGGCTGCGGCTTGAGCCCTACAGCGCTCTGCTGCTGCGCGCACGCTCGCTTGTACTTTGGGAGAGACCGCTTCACAGCGCCTTACTGCACGTGGCCGTCGTCTTCTGGTGGGTGTTATGTATTTTATTGTTTCTCGGTGTTATTTCCATACAGCAAGGTCTCCTCAAAGAGTTTTTTTATTTTACATTGCATGCATTTGTCCTCATCACCCAGCACAACACGACTTAAATAACACATTGTGGACAAGGAAACTGGTGTGTTTCCTCAGGAGTGAACAAACACTGTGTGCATATCAGTTGGTCTTGCATGACACTCTATAGTGAAATACATTTCCTTTTTACATTTGAAGTTCAATGCTAAAACTGTGTACCTACAGGAGGAGTGAGATTCAAACCAGCAGCCTTCCTTTGGCAAGACAGCAGGAGTAACCACTATGGTAGCTGTTTTCAACAGTCTTGCAGCCTGCAAACTTGTGACCTTATCAGAGTTGTGCCACTCTCAACCTGCATGGCTAGAGATACCAGTGACTGTGGTTCAAGCGTTTGATATGTCCCTGCGTGTGGCAACATGAGTCGACACACCAGATATTTCATACACGGGAAAATGTAAAATTGTGGTGTAAAAATGTGTAAAACTGTTGTTTTAAAAAGACAAAAGTAGGAATTGAATTTTCTTGTCTGGTTGGATTTTATGAAAAGGCTGATGGTCTCAGCTGCAGGATGGCTTCTGCTTTGTACCATTGACTAGGTTATTCAGCTTGGGTTGCTCCAGTACATTTAAATGCATGTTTCTTGTCCTTTATATAACTAAATTATTTTGGAACACTAACCCTAAGCACTAAGGTGTGCCAAAATGAAAAGTTATTAAGTTCAGCTTTTGTTATTTTTTCCTTGATAGTTGATGTTATTTTTAATTCAGTACTCTGTTCAGTTGTGTTTCTGAGGTATGTACTGATTTGCTTATGCCAAATTTCCACGTTATGCCACAAATATTACTTAGCAGTAGCAGAACCAGGTGACGCATTGGATGGGGATGTTGCCTTCTGCTCAAAGGACTCAGGTTTGAATCCCACCTCCTGCTGTGATACCTTTGAACAAGGTGCTTGCCTGGAATTGACAGTCAAAATTGCCTAGTTGTACAAATTGATAAATGATTGTATGTCACTTTGAACAAATGCATTGTCTAAATAAGTATATTTAAGTTGTACTGAATACAAAAATGGTTACATCCATGCTTTTGTCATATCAGTTTTTTGAAGAATTTGTTTAAAAGCCTTTCTAACATTCAAGTAGTGCCATTTGAAAGACACGGTAATCAGAGGTTTGTGCTAAGCTGCTTCTTTCTTTCAGTTGTTTTGCCTTGCCTTCTTTTCGTCCACTGTTCCTGATGTGCATCAGCCTGGCTGTCGCTGTGTGTGTGGACATGTGGAACATCAGGACCAGGCCCAAGATCAAATGTGAGGATTGACTTTCTGCTCCATTAGTCTATTGCAATCATGCCTCCACTTCACTGAAAATTTCTCATAGTCCTGCCTTATTTGTCCTTTTGATCATTTTCATTGTGCCCTTAAGAAAGTAATACAATGTTTTGTAGGCGGTGTCCTACTTTTTTGTCATTGCATTAAAAGTTTTTGCTTTTTTATGTTCTTTCCATAGCCTGCCCACCAAATGAAAATGAAAGGTAACTGTGTGATATTTATTTGGTGTTTGGCATTTTTATTTCTCTCAGTATAGCAGAAAACCAACATTATTGTTCTTGTTTGTGAAAGCCAGAGATTCACTTTGCAGTTACTGCTTCTCAGCAAAGGGATGTTTAACTACCGTATTTTCTGCACCATAAGGCGCACCGGATTATAAAGCGCAGTCTCAATTACGGGGTCTATTTCTGTACTTAACCCATACATAAGGCGCACCGGATTATAAGGCGCATGCTAAAAAAAAGGTAACGGAAGCAAAACAGTGAGTTTAGTTGAACTTTATTCTACTATTTAACAATACACACATTATTTTTTTTATCTTTGTAATCCGCTGGCAGTTGCTGCGCCACGGTAGTCCTTGCCTTTTCATAAAACGAAAGCACCAAGACAGACCTCCGTGAAAGTTTTTGATCTTCATGTCTTGTGCTATCGTTGTTGCCTTCAGTCGAATGGTGACTGTAGAGACGCTTCTCCCGGCTGTTGTTTTGCAGCGTACCGGTACTATACCTACCGGAGGCGTGGCGGAGGTAAGCGTACGTATCACGTCCTGTTCTCTGATTGGTTTATCGCTGCCAACGTACGTACTTTACGTATTACGTCCTGTTCTCTGATTGGTTTATCGCTGCCAACGTACGTACTTTACGTATTACGTCCTGTTCTCTGATTGGTTTATCGCTGCCAGCGTACGTATTACATCCCTGTGTCAGCGGGAAATGGTCCGACAGACAGTCAAGCGGAGCGCTTATCGAAGTCGCACAACAACATTTTGACAGATTTTGGAACTCAGTGCACACATAAGGCGCACCGGATTATAAGGCGCACAGCCGATTTTTGAGAAAATTTAAGGCTCTTAGGTGCGCCTTATAGTGCGGAAAATACGGTAAGTGGTAATGAAATTGTAGGTGCATGTAATCCAAGCCAGTTACCTTCTTACTGAATTTATTAGTTGCATCAATTGCCCCTATAGGAAATGTTCATGTGATGATTATGTTGTATTTGACAGACAAGATGCTGCCTACCCAGGGACCTTTAATGTTTTTGACCTGAGTCACCACATTGCTGAAGTATATGTCAGTGCCTCAAACTTCGTGAGGAGCCTTGTGATTTACAGAAGACAAAATCCATGCCAGGTGAGCTCTGCTACATGGTAGCTCTTTGCAGAAAATCACTTTGGGTTTGTCTGCATATTCAACTGTTTTTCCATAGAAATATACACTGCATGGTCAAAAGTATGAGGACCCCTAAGTATCACTCCTATATGTACTTGTTGAACCTCCTATTCCAAACCCATGGGCATTAATATGCAGTTGCCCCCCCCCCCCCCCATTTGCTGGTGTAATAGCCTCCAATCTTCCAGGAAGGCTTTCTACCAGATTTTGGAGCGCAACTGTGGGAATTTATGTCCATTTGGCCACAAGAGCATCAGTGAGGTTGGGCACCGATGTCAGGCGAGAAGCCCTGGTTCATGGTCAACATTGCAGTTGATCCCAACTGTGTTTGGAGGGGTTGAGGTCAGGGCTCTGTGCAGGCCACTTAAGACCTTCCACACCAATGGGACACAGCCATATTGGAACAGCTTCCCCAAATAGTGGCCACAAAGCTGGAAACACACTATTGTCTGGAATGTGTTTGTATGGTGTATGGATGCGGCTGAAACAGCTCAACTCAGTTATTAGAAGGGGAGTCCACATACTTTTGGCCATAATTTATTGTGCTTTGTTGTATTGTGTTATGTTAAATTGCCATAAAAATGTTTTGAACTTTTATAGTTGAACATGCATGACTTACAGAATGTGCATATAGTGCTGAGCATTTTCACCTGTTTTGTTCTTGATATTTTTAACATTTTGATTTGTAGCTTGATTATTTTCTCAGTACACAAAATGGATTAAATGTGTAGTTCATATGGTGTGAAATTGTGGTCCTCAGGACTCGAATGAACAGCATTGTGTTTTCTGTGATTTATACAAGGGCTGTTGTTGAAAGTTAACTGGTAGCAAAAGTTTCTCATGGTAGCAACCACAATCATGAATTGTAATCTGCGGTCTTCAATGTGTGCAGTTTTGTTTCCTGGCGTGTTGCTTCCTCACATTTTTGGCAATACTGGGACACTACATTCCAGGCCCAGTACTCTCATATGCGGCTGGTAAGTAGAACGACAGGTTAATCTTCCTTTGCAAAGTGACCACCAACAGAATGCTAAGAGTGATATGCAGAGGTTAAATAATTTGTAACTGAGAAAATGAAATACAGCTCTCTCACTATCTGAACCTAGTCTGTTCCTTAAATGGTGTCTGATTTTGAATTTTCAGGTAGTGGGAGCCTATGTTTTCGATGAGAAAATAATGATGCATACGCAGCACATTCAAAGTTCCCCTGTCAATTTTATAAAGTATCACTAAAACACTCTTAAACACCTACATATATAACTGTCCACCAAGAATTTTGGCATAACATAAAGCATTTAAAACACCAAATGCGTATTTGACACTTGATAGACTCATTATTGTCTATGTTTGTGTGCAGTACAGAATATTGTAAAGTACGACTTGCATTTTCCTTCTCCACTGGAATGAATATATACTGTACTGTAAATGAACAATAAAATGCATAAGTAACATACTTAGTAAAAATAAACAGGGCATTTTTAAAAGAATGGTTGCTTACTGATTAAAGAGTTGAACTGTTTTTGGTGGTGATAGGAGAGAGGTAGCAAAGGGCTCATCTAACTTCACACTTCTCCACTTTTTTTGTAGACATTTTTGCTTAATAATAGGACAAAAAAATAATGAAATAGTAAAGATTTCTAAACAGCGAGACCATGAGATGAGACTCTGCTGGCATGCATTTGATATTTTTTAGATGCAAATTCAAAAGAGTAAGTTTGGTGGATGGTGAATTTTGGGTGCAGATTTATTCAATTCAATTTTATTTTTATATAGCACTCTTCTCACTGCAGTGACACAGAGCAAAGTACAGACATGACAGGGGTAGTATCTGGCCACGCAGGAGAGGAAAACAAAAAACTTTTATCAATGTAGTGTATGGGGTATGGTATAGTTAGAGTTCCGGTTCACAGTCAGGCACGGCCTCCCACGTCCACAGCATCCAAATTGTTGTAATTAGCTTGATCCAATTGATCGGCTTTCCGCCTGTCCCCTTCATAAGTTCTGGTCCAGTGTCCCATCCGGCCCGGTCTATTCATACTGCGAGGCGACCTGTAGCACAAATGGCTCAGAAAACATAGGGGGCATTAGGCAAGGTACATACTCAAGAGGCTTGGCAACGGTCATCATGATATGCTAGATCAAAAAGGTAGGCTTTAAGACTAGATTTAAAGAGAAGTATAGAGGTGATGGAGCGTAGTTCATCTGGCAGACTATTCCAGAGTTTAGGGGCCATGTGGCCAAATGCACGTCCGCCTACCGTAACTTTGTTGATCCTCGGAATTGCCAGGAAACCTGCGTCCGATGATCGAAGGCTTCGACTTGGAATGTAATCCTCACGAATTTCCTTGAGGTATGCTGGTCCAGTCCCTTTCACTGCCTTATATGTCAGTAATAAGATTTTGTAATCTATTCTGAATCTGGCTGATAGCCAGTGCAGAGACTGGAGGACTGGTGAGATGTGGTCATACTTATTGGTTCTTGTAACTATCCTTGCTGCAGCATTCATTATTATTTGTAGCCTGGAGATAATCTGAGAGGGGCAGCCAGATAGCAGAGAATTACAGTAATCAATCCTGCTTGAGATTAAGGCATGGACCAGTTTTTCGGTGTCCTTTTTATCCAAGAATCGCCTTAGTTTAGCTATATTTTGTAAATGCAGCCAGCACAACCTTGTTAAGGCTGCTGTATGAGACACGAACGACATGTTTGTGTCTAGGAGCACACCCAAGTCCCTTACACAGTCTGAGATATTAAAATTCAGGCCGTTGGATTCAAAGAGAGATACGATTTCACTGCAAGCTGCATTGCTAGCACCTACCAGCAGGACCTCAGTTTTGTTGGCATTTAGGGATAAGAAATTGTTGCTCATCCATGCCTTTAAATCGTTGAAGCAGTTTATTAATGAGAGAAGGCGTTTATAGTCCCCAGGCTCAAAAGAGACATACAGCTGAGTATCATCAGCGTATGAGTGAAAGCTAACCCTGTGCCTCCGAATAATATCACCCAGTGGTAGCATGTAGATTGAAAATAGTAATGAACCCAGAACTGAGCCTTGGGGTACACCATATTGCACAGTTGATGTGACTGACACAGGACTGTCAGCTGACTGTGATACATAGTGTTTGGGTTCAGAAAAGTATGACTGGAACCACCTTGGGGTGATTCCTGACAACCTGACGAATGTTTCCAGTCTGTCAAGCAGAATGGAATGGTCAACCATGTCAAACGCAGCACTCAGGTCTAAAAGCATTATGACTGAAATCTGGCCAGAGTCGAGTGAGACAAGGATGTCATTCACTACACGGGTTAGAGCTGTTTCTGTGCTATGGCCTGGGTGGAATCCTGATTGGAATTTTTTAAATATATTAAACTGATTAAGGTGACTTTGTAGCTGGGAGGATACCGTCTTCTCCAGGATTTTGGAGATAAATGTTAGGTTGGAGACTGGTCTAAAATTATTTGGGTCGGTTTGGCCAAGGTCCTGTTTTTTCAGTAGAGGTCTAATTATGGCAATCTTAAATGTGTCAGGGACAGTACCTATTAGTAGGGAGGTATTTATTATGTTAACCAGTGGTTTAGCCAGGACCGGTCTTAAGTAGCCTAGTTGGTATTGGATCTAGAGGACATGTGATAGACTTCATTTTGCAAACGATTGCAGTAAGGTCCTCAACCGTGATAGGGTGGAAGTCATTTAATCTTTCTGGAGAGATCGCATTGTTTTCCACTGATTCTCCTGCACCATGCAGAACCAGAGTTGATGGTACAATTGTTGACCTGATGTTATGTATTTTTTTGTTAAAAAAACAACATGAAGTCATCATTAGTGATGGACAGGGCATTACATTGTCTATTCTGGTTCGCACCGATTAATTTATTAATTGTTGTGAACAGAAAACGAGGATTATTTTTATTGTCATTTATGAGGTTACAGTAATAATTAGTCCTGGCTTTAAAAAGTAATTTCTTATAGGACTTCAAGCTGTTTGACCAGGCCTCGTAATTTATGTTTATTTTATTTGCACGCCATTTGCGCTCTAATCTGCAAGATTTATAAGAGTTGTATAATTGAATTTCTGAATAGAGAGATTGTGTATAGCAAGTGATAGCTGTAGTTCTACGTAGAAGAATGCAAAGGCTGATTTTGCAATGTTAGCTATGAATAGCTTTTATTGAAGTATAAGGCTTTGATTGAAAAGCTTGAGATTTATCAAGTCATCCCACTTCTGAAGACTCCTCAGACCTGAGGACTCTTTTCTTAGTACCTTCCTTCACACTTTATACACTTTATACAGCTTTTGAAAAGCTTGTCAAAGATCTGCAGTTACATCATTTTTTTCTACAATGTCTTTAATGCAGTTGCCTTAGCCTTTTTAACTCTTCACCAGATCATTAACAGCAGTGCTTGGCCTCCCAGGTCAATTGTCATCACTCAGTCTTGTGTTACTGTGTTTGAAATGCTTTCTTCACCTGAATACTATTTTTCTGCTCCTTTTCTAGTTTCACATGCTTGATTCAGCATTTCAAAAGTCTCTTGACCAGCTAAGTTGTCTCTAACAAGCTTTTTCTTGTCCTCAACCTCTCCCATGAATCTTCTTTAGTGCTACTGCTGCTACTCTGCCCCCTGCCAATGAACCACGGGATATGGCACCAGCTACCTCTGCTATTGGAGGTGGTTCTACAGTGGATGGGCTTCAGTAGCCATGACTACATGATGTCCAGGCCCAAAGAGTGTGAGTGTCACAGCTTTCTATAAAGTATTTAATATCACAATAACACAACATTAAAACACAATATGAAAAATGAACAAGTTACTCTTTTGTGTCTAAAATGCACAGCTAAGGAGGAGTGGAAAATAAGCATGATACAGACTATTGATGTCTTTTCTTCTCAGGTACCAACACTTCTGGCTCCAACAGTGTTCACACGGATGCCCCCTCAACTTCCATGAACTCCAGACTCAACTTTGACTCCCTGAGCACCGCCCAGCCTCACCCCATTGCTGATACCTGCAGAGAAGACCATTCCAACATCTCCACCAGCCAGACACATGCTCAGCAGCCCATCTCTGAGCCAGATTTTGAATGGGAGGATTTTGAGATACTGGATCAGTTAGAGCTACACTCTGTGGACCCATTGGGACAAAACTAGCCATAAAATAAAGAAATCAGAAGTCCAGTTTCCACTGCTGTCTGCTGGGAACAACCTAGGCAGGGGTCTCTCAGTTCTAAATCTAAAGTGGAAAGCTGAGGTAGATGCATAGCAATGTGGCCTGTAGATGTGTAGTTGGTATTTCTCAAAATGTTTGATTTCACTTACAGCTATCACTGAACTGTTAGTTCATGATTTATTGCAGCCATTTTGTGTATTCTTTTCTCCTGACACCTAATCTCTTTATTTATCGACATCTCAAAATTTGACTTGAAAGCTGAGTCAGCAGAACTGAAGTGATATGTTTATATTTGCTGTCGTATTAGTTCAGGTTCATATAACACACACAGTGCTAAATACCAGGAGCTTGATTTATAAAGGGGATCCTGACACCTATCTAACCCCCCCCGCACGCTTACCAACCGCTACTCACCAGCTAACTACTCACCAGCTCACCAGCTCAAAAGCAAGTATTGATTTAATTATACAAACTTTAACAATGTTTTAAATAACATTTTCACCCAAAGCAGCACAAATAGTTTAGCAGTTTGTTTTGTGTACAAATGCATGTGTCTGTATATGAATTGTTTAACTCATGCATGCTATAAATAAATGCAAAAGAATTGGGCTTACTGTAGTGTGGAACCTCTTTTGCGCCAGCCGCAGTGATCAGTTTGGTCAGGAAGTTAGAAGCTAGATTTTTTTTTATGGTGGAAATGATTACAAACTGCAGCGCGGGTGGGGTTGCAGTCATTTATTGTCTTTATGCATTCTGGTTTGCAGATTAAGAACAGCCCCTTACTGCTTGTTCAGTTTAGAGTTGCAAGTTGTAATACAGTGCATATCTGTCTTAGTTTCAGTTGCCTCACAGCTACAATGTGGAGAAACATTTTTTTTTTTGCTTTTCTCTGCTTTCATGGTGGAACCTTAAGGTTCAAAATACACTGCCTGGCCATAACAAAAGTTACACACTCTAATATTTTGTTGGACCGCTTTTAGTTTTGATTATGCCATGCATTCAACATGGCATTGTTTCGATAAGCCTCTGCAATTTCACAGCGTTTATTTCTGTCTGAAGTTGCATTAATTTTTCGCCAAGATCTTGTATTGATGGGATAGCAGGAGTGCTGCGTCAAGTCTTCTCCAGCACATCCCAAAGATTCTCAATGGGGTTAAGGTCTGAACTCTGTGGTGGCCAATCCACGTGTGAAAATGATGTCTCTCTCATGCTCCCTGAAGCACTCTTTCACAATTGGAGCCCCATGAATCCTGGCATTGTCATCTTGGAATATGAAGAAGAAATCCATTGATGAAAAAACCTGGTCATCCAGGAAGTCAGCTCACCTAATTTTTTTGCACATAATGCAGCACATAATGGTGCTGAACCTAGACCTGACCAACTGAAGCAGCCCCAGATCATAACCCTAAGTTAAATCCAGGTGGTGACTTTTTTTAGCCAGCCAATGTATTGTTTAACTCCAAGAAGTAATCTCTAAAATTATTTACCTGATCTATAGGTAGACTTCTGTAGTCATATTATCTAGATACGTTTATTCATTTTCTTTTAAAGAGTTGTAGCGTCTCTATAATGTTTATTGTAATGTGTTTTATATGTTTGGCACCTAGAAGGGCATCCAGAATATGAGATTCCTTATATGTTCAAAGCTGCTTAGCCAGTAAAGTACAATCAGTCTATGTGAAGGTTGTCATTAACTTAAATGTCTTTTTTTGTTTTGTTTTTTTCTCTTTTTATTTTTTTTGGTCTTTATTTCTGTATTTGCACTGTGGGTCTTGACCAGCATATGTTTACGTTCACTGTAAAGCAGGAAGGCTTGGACTTTGTCACGAATGACCCGTAGAGACCAGGGTGTATCTTCTTTATGCACTTTACCATAGCTTATTTTGGGCATTTCTTAACTATATTGAGCACAATTGTTTGAAAAGAAGAGTATTTTCCATTTGCATTGTTTCACTTACCTTTTTTCTTTAGCTTCTGTTTGTAGCACAACTTGTCTTTATATTGCCGGTCAGTAGTTGGTAGTAAAATGCTCTGAAGCAAGAATACTGGGGGACAGGGCTAATTCAATTCCACAGTGTTTACAGCTCAGGTCTGGTGTTTATTGATGATTAATAACAAAATGAGTTTTTGCAGATAGTTGTAGGATGAACTGAACAAATGTCATTAAATAGGAATTTATGAAGACAACATATTTTTATTGTCAGTTAACTGTGTTCTAATATATAATATTTTATAAAAATAAAAAAAACTAATAAAACCCTTAAAGATGTTCTAATTATAGTTTTATCTGAGGTTTTAACAGAGCCTAACCAACAAACAAATAAAAGGAGGCCCATATTAATAAGTTTTTATTGAATGTGGTAAAAAAAATCAAATTATGAATGAACTTCCTGTTCACAAAGTGCTGTTGTTTGTAATCTAATTTGAAGTTTTGGATTTAAATTAATTTAATTTTGTGAAACCTACTGGAATGTGGTTCTTGGGATCAAGGGTTGGCTCTGTTAAAGCAAAACACCCATTTTGATGCAGATATAAATTATGTATTAAAAAAAACAGTTAAGGTGTATATTTTAATCAGTCTTCTTCTTTCGGCCGCTCCCGTTAGGGGTCGCCACAGCAGATCAATTGTTTCCACTTCCTCCTGTCCTCTGCATCTCTCTCTGTCACCCCAACCACTTGCATGTCCTCCTTCACCACATCCATAAATCTCCTCTTAGGCCTTCCTCTCTTCCTCTTGCCTGGCAGCTCCATCCCTACCATCCTTCTCCCGATATATCCAGGATCTCTCCTCTGCACATGTCCAAACCATTGCAATCTCGCCTCTCTGACTTTGTCTCCAAACCGTCTAACCTGTGCTGACCCTCTAATATACTCATTTCTAATCCTGTCCATCCTCATCATACCCAATGCAAATCTTAACATCTTTAACTCTGCCACCTCTAGCTCTGCCTCCTGTCTTTTGCTCAGTGCCACCATCTCCAACCCATAAAGCATAGCTGGTCTCACTACCATCTTGTAGACCTTCCCTTTCACTCTTGCTGGTACCCTTCTATCACAAATCACTCCTGACACTCTTCTCCACCCACTCCACCCGGCCTGCACTCTCTTCTTCACCTCTCTTCCACACTCCCCATTACTCTGGACTGTTGATCCTAAGTATTTAAATTCACCCACCTTCGCCAACTCTATTCCCTGCATCCTCACCATTCCTCTGTCCTTCCTCTCATTTATGCACATGTATTCTGTTTTAGTCCTACTGACCTTCATTTCTCTTCTCTGTAGAGCATATCGCCACCTCTCCAGGGTCTCTTCAACCTGCTCCCTACTCTCACTAAAGATCACAATGTCATCTGCAAACATCATAGTCCACGGTGCCTCCTGTCTGATCTCATCTGTCAACCTGTCCATTACCATTGCAAACAAGAAAGGACTCAAAGCTGATCCTTGATGTAATCCTACCCCCACCTTGAAAGCATCTGTCACTCCTACCACAGACCTCACCACTATCACACTGTCTTTCTACATATCCTGTACTACTCTTACATACTTCTCTGGCACACCTGACTTCCTCATACAATACCACAACTCCTCTCTAGGTACCCTGTCATATACTTTCTCTAAGTCCATGAAGACACGATGCAACTCCTTCTTACCTTCTCGGTACTTCTCCATCAGCACCCTCAGAGCAAACATCGCATTTGTAGTACTCCTTCTCGGCATGAAGCCATGCTGCTGCTCACTAATCGTCACCTCCCTTCTTAACCTAGCTTCCACTACTCTTTCCCATAACTTCATGCTGTGGCTGATCAGTTTTATCCCTCTGTAGTTACTACAGCTTTGCACATCACCCTTATTCTTAAAAATTGGTACCAGTACACTTCTTCTCCACTCCTCAGGCATCGTCTCACTTTCTAAGATTACATTAAACAATCTGGTTGAAAACTCCACTGCCATCTCTCCTAAACACTTCCATGCTTCCACAGGTATGTCATCTGGGCCAACAGCCTTTCCATTCTTCATCCTCTTCATAGCTGTCCTAACTTCCTCCTTGCTAATCCATTGCACTCCCTTATTCATAATCCCTACATCATCCAACCTTCTCTCTCGCTCATTCTCTTCATTCATCAGCCCCTCAAAGTACTCTTTCCATCTGCACAACACACTCTCCTCGCTTGTGAGGAAGTTTCCATCGCTATCCTTTATCACCCTAACCTGCTGCACATCTTTCCCAGCTCGGTCCCTCTGCCTAGCCAATCGGTACAGGTTCTTTTCTCCCTCCTTAGTGTCCAACCTCTCATACAATTCACCATACGCCTTTTCTTTAGCCTTTGCCACCTCTCTCTTCGCCCTATGTCTCATCTCCTTGTACTCCTGTCTACATTCTCCCTCTCTCTGTCTATCCCACTTCTTCTTCGCCAGCCTCTTCCTCTGTATACTCTCCTGTACTTCCTCATTCCACCACCAGGTTTCCTTGTCCTCCTTCCTCTGTCCAGATGTCACACCAAGCACCTTTCTAGCTGTCTCCCTTACCACTTCTGCTGTAGATGCCCAGTTCACTGGCAACTCTTCACTGTCACCCAATGCCTGTCTTAATTCCTCCCTGAACTCCACCTTATAGTTTTCCTTTTTCAACTTCTACCATTTGATCCTTGGTTCTGCCCTCACTCTCCTTCTCTTTTTGATCTCCAATATCATCCTACAAACCACCATCCTATGCTGCCTAACTACGCTTTCCCCTGCCACCACTTTGCAGTCTACAATCTCCTTCAGCCTGGCCCTCCTGCATAAGATATAATCCACCTGTGTGCATCTTCCTCCACTCTTGTATGTCACCCTGTGTTCCTCCCTCTTCTTAAAATACATGTTTACCACAGCCATGTCCATCCTTTTTGCAAAATCCACAACCATCTGGCCTTCTGTGTTCCTCTCCTTGACACCATACCTACCCATCACCTCCTCATCTCCTCTGTTCCTTTCACCAACATGCCCAATGAAATCCGCTCCAATCACCACTCTCTCTCCCTTGGGTACACTCTTCACCACTTCATCCATATCACTCCAGAATTCTTCGTTCTCATCCATCTCATACCCAACTTGTGGGGCATTTCCTGCACATACAATATATCAACCTTCCTTCTCCCCATCATATCAGCAAGCTCTCTCCGTTTACCAGTCACACTACCAGCATTCAAAGTTCCTACTCTCACGTCCACTCTCTTAACCTTCCTCCTCTCCTTCTTCCTCCGGACATGCCTTCCTCCTCTTTTCCTTCGGCCTCTTCTCCTTCTTCGGCCAACAGTAGCCCGATTTCTGCCAGCACCCTGTCAGCTAGCAGTGCTGGTGGCGGTCGTTGTTAACCCAGGGCTCGACCGATCCGGTATGGAAATTTGTATTTTTGTCCGCATATTAGGTTTGGCAAATTTTTACGCTGGATGCCCTTCCTGACGCAACCCTCTCCATTTATTCGGGCTTGGGACCGGCACGAAGAAATACATTAGTTTGTGCATCCCCTTGCTGCTGGATTATCAGTCTACTCTTTCAGAAATTATTTAATACCTCTTTGCAATAGTTGCAAAATTTTATTTTTGTCCAAGTTTATGAATGATAGTTCATAACAATGTTCATATCATAGATGACATATGGCTTAAGCTGAAAGACTGGTTTTGCAATGTGATGCAACTTTTGTGGCTGCCTTTTGCACTAAGTGAAATTCCACAGTAATGCAAACATTTGGTCACTTGTGTTCGGTGTGTTTTTGGACTTTCATAACAAAGGTGACAAATGAATAAAGTGCACCTTTTGTATCCCCCTACCAGTAACAGTCATTTTATTCATGACCAGTGGACTAGAACATGAGTAGAAACTCATTTTATGACAAGATATAAATCCAGCTTAGAACAAGGCATATAAAATATTTGTCCTCTTGTTTAATTAACTTATTCTCTTGTGCTGTTGTGGTTAACTTACAGTTCTAGCAAGTGAGACCAACAATGTGTGCCATTCTTGTTTATAGGCCAACTTCCATGAGTGAGGTTAAATTTCGCTCTTCCACAGTACAAACCTCAACATTTGTTATTTATGGATTTTACTACTACTACTACTATTACTACTACTACTACTACTACTACCATTGCTTGCTACCCCAAGCAGGGCATAGGCCACTGACAAGGGCTCTCTGGGCTCCATGATCTTGTGCTAGATCTTCGCGCTGTCCCCAGGTGTAGTCCATTCTCTTGATGTCAGCCTCCAGGCTACAGCCCCAGGTGTTTCTTGGTCAGCCTCTCTTCATCTTCCCCTGGTGACTCCATGTGAGGGCTTGTCTGGTGGTACTAGAGTCTGGTTTAATTACAACACTTAAAATACCAGAAGAAAAAAGTTTAAGGAAAAATCGACACTTTTGTGGTCACCAGAAGAAGCCGTGCACCTTGAAGAAGTCTGGTTTCAGCAAATGAACATCAAGGATTGTCGATAAAATTAGACATGGGGACGAAGCTAGTAGTATCATCCAAACAATTTAATGATGAATAAAGTGGTCTGGTGCCAAGCACAGCTTATTTACATTTTAATTCAGGTATTTTTCCTTTTAATAAGGTATATGAATTTATTTAGGTATTACAGTAACATAGCAACTGTTCACCTGTATGGAAGGATGTTAATGCAAAATGGGAGAAGAAAACAAAGGATAAGATGCCCATTGTATGGTTGTTCAGTAGAGTGCCCATGGCTTTGATGCCTCACAGTTGCTGAGCTGTCTATTACAAGATGAGGAACACAGTACATGTTTACGGCACAAACTGGATAACAGCATTAAACAGAAATTTTCCTTTTGCAAAGAATTTTTTATCATTATACTGCACTTTTAATTATAATGTAGCTTAAAGTTATAAAAAAGTGTCTTACCACACATTTTTATTTATTACTGCTATCTATAAGATTTTTACAGATCTAATCAGTGAACAATAGGAGGCATAGCTTTGCTTTAACCGTTTACTATAGCTATGTGAAAGCGGCCAGATGCTGACAAATCCTCCAGATGCTTATGTAAATGGAAAACAATGTTGTGCAGATGTATTTCTTTATCAGCAGCTTTAAACTTGCTTTATTTAAATTGAAGTTATCAGAAGTCCTGCAGTGGATTAGTGTCCTTTATTTAGTATTCCCTTACTTAAGTTTTTTCAAATACACTGCCAGCTTACATATAGTCGTAGTACCTTAGCATGCGATTTCAGTTGCTCAGACCGTGAGGTTCAGACCACAGTAGCAGTTGGTTTGTTCTTCACCAGCAGATGTCACCCACACCCTGTTCTCTTTCAGCAAGTTGTTGAAAGATGCTGATGGTCCTCTTATTAGTACTACTAATAGTATGCATTTAGTTGGCAGATGCTTTTCTGTAGAGCAACATATGGCTCAGTGTAAACAAATGCACATCAACAACAGACTGATGGGCTTCAATATGTTCACAAAATTACTGAAGCGCAGTATTTTATTTGATATTGCATATATTCCAGCAGCTGCACCCTGAAGTGACATATGAATAGGAGAACAGGAAGATAAGTAGCAGGGATTGAAGGTTTGATGGTGGTGAAATAGATCAGTGGTCTACAGTGATGACCGAAACATTTCAGATGCAGTTCAGACAGTCATCAGCAATGAATTAGATTGCATTTGTCTCCAGAACCAAATAAATGCAAGCTTTCACACACCAAGAGAAGAAAGGCTGAGCAGTATTTATCAGTATTGGCACCATTTTAACCAATTCCCAGACATACCTAAGCAAGAAGTTCCTTTCTTCAGGCTCCTGGCAGCCTGTTGACTAGTGTAACTTCATCTTTAGTACTGACTAGTCAGAGACACGTCATGTTTGCTAATGAACACATTAGCAAACAAAGCAACAATGGATTATTTCACCTTGAATCTTAGTCACCTTCATTTGAAGATACAAACGGTCAAATGGTCACTAAAAATGCAAAAGGAGATTTGTTTAATGCCCTGCTCTATGCTACCACGTCAGCAGTCAATTTATTGGGTTGAAAAACTAAACTTGTGACCAAAAGGTTAGAGGTCTAATTCCTGTAAGAATAACTGCTGCAGCCCCTCAAGTTTTATATAGAACTGCTAGGCAAAAAAAGGTCATTCAGTTTCCGTCAAAACAGGGAGGTGAAGTTTTGGAACAGCCTGCTAACATGGGCAGA
Source organism: Heterotis niloticus (assembly GCA_018136845.1). NCBI lineage: Eukaryota > Metazoa > Chordata > Actinopteri > Osteoglossiformes > Osteoglossidae > Heterotis > Heterotis niloticus. The sequence continues at coordinate 20,622,504 of CM030890.1, forward strand.
TGTATGTATGTATGTATGTACATCAAAAATATATGCATGGGTATCAGGATAAAGTCTGGCTCAAGTAAAAGAATGCAAGGCATTACAGTATTTCTCTGTTCATATAAATAGAAAGCAGACCAATAGCACTTGTTGGTAATGTTGTAATAGTCAGGTGTTTTGGTGTTGAGAGAAGTATAAAGACATGTTTCTCCAGGTCAAAGTTCTGCCTTCTCCTGTATGCATAGTTCTGTATGCTTCCCTATGTATTTCCTGCTGAACTGGTTTCCTCCTTTGGTAACGGACATTGTATTCACTGTCACTAATATTTCTCACACATCTAGAAATAATGTGATAAAAGCAAATTATTGCTTGCCATCACCACAGCTCTGCTCGAGACAGCCGATTTTTGAAAATGGATGGATGCTGTTTATCATTTAATGAACCTTTTAGTGGATTATAGGCAATACACTGCATTTTTGTACACATTTTATCAATTTTGTTTATACTTCTGAAACTGAGTCAAGTACTGTTTCCTTAAACAAAAGCACTGGCTGAATATGTCCATATAAAACATGCTATGCTGAATTTAGTAATGGATCAGGTGAAATGCTCATGCATTTTTCACTTCTAGTATTAAATATTCCCATTAATGCAGCCCCCTTCATGCAAGTTTGCTGGTGTCGGTGTGCTTCATCTCAGAACTGTTGTGTTTAACCAGTTCTGTTTTTGTGAGAGCTCCTTTTTGCTGGTGAGGTATGCGTTTCGTGACTCCTGACTACACTGGTCGCTGTCTGAGGACAGCAGGCCTACAGAACGTCATTTCAATCCCGGCATTTTTCAAGTTGTTGACACAGCAAGACCTTTACAGTGTCAGCTTCACGCAATTGGCCTGCCAGAACATAGTTAAAATCCACCTGTTCAGGTTGGCTTGCATCCATGTTCAAACACAGTGGTGCACAACTTCCTGAATGATAAGCAAATATTTTAATTCGTATTATCATTCCATAGCGCTACAGTTTAGATTAGGCCTGAAAATTCATGCTTGACTCTAGCTTAAAACCCATTTATGTGTCATACTTTATTTTCAAATCCAAAGAAGTCAGAAACACATATTAAATGTACAAACGAAGTCTGCTCTTCTTTTATTCAAAATACAATTAAAACAGCTTGCTAAGATGTTAAATTTCATTCCTGTTTTTGTAGTATCTCTAATCTTTGTCTTACTTCTCAGGGTGAATTTATACGGGTTATTTATACACAAAAATGCTATTTCAGCATTTCATTTTGAAGACTTCTGTTTGCCGTACACCTTCCTGCTCAACCTGCTGCTTCATCCGGGGTGTTGGACGGGCTCACGGAGGCAGAAAAATTATTCTAAATCACATAACAATTTGGGTCGGGTGCAGTGTTTTATTTTGAGACAGGCTGCAGTTTCACCGCATCCAAACCCCCACTGGCTAAAGCTCACATGTGTAAGCAAATTCTTGTTTGAGTAGGAAAATCACATGTTGATGGGAGTTCGATTGTAGCCCAGTCACGACAGAGCAGCAAAACAACACACAAAAGACAGGTCAAGGACAAACAGCACTCCAGCACTCAAGCAAAAAAGACTGTGACACCAGCTCAACTCCTCTTTATTGAAACAGGAGCAAAGCAAGAACCAGAGAAGGCTCAGGTTTCGCATATTTCAAGAACTTGTGTCAGGACCGTGAATTAAATTAAAGCCTTTGTGTTTCTATGTTCTATCAGATTTACAGTGATCTGTCTTTATAAAACTTAAACTGTGTTTGTAAAACTACATTTTAACTTACGGAAAAAGGTCAGCACTGTGCTGTTATAGAGCATTTGTTGTTCTACACATTATGTGATGTATAGGACAGTATTCTGAAAGCTCGTCTTCCTCATCTTTCTGTTTTGAGCCCCATTGCCACGCAGCTGCAGTATCACCGGATTCTAAATTTGTACTTAGACGTAACAAAGAAGTCACATTTAAATAACCGGAATCCAGATATCGGGTCACCTCACAAGGAATTCTTTTATATTCCTTGGCTGCCCCACATCTCCCCTCGCTGCTCTTTGTGCTTCCTCTCCTGAGACACATGCTGCCAGTGTGAGGGCACTAAGACCCAGCAGTGAGCTGCGCACCTAGAGCGCCTCGTCCCCGCGTCTGCAGCATGTGCTGCTTTGCTGCTGCTGCTAGTTGCACACTGTCTCTTCCTGGATGTGCATCCTTGCTTCTCCTCAGCGGTCTGCCACTTCCTGCCTCTGTCCCATTCGGCATGACCCCCCGAGGGCCGGGTGCCCCCATCCTGAACCAAGAACCCCACCTGAAGACATCAGCCGCCGTCCTGGACCTCCCGACGGCTCAGGCTGCCCCCAGCAGCCTCTTGGGGGCCTTCTGGTACTCCTTGCCTGAATCTTCTCTCACAGACAGGAAGTTGGCCCGTTTTTTCCTCTTCTTTTCTGCTGTGGTTTCAGGCCCCTGCAGTCAGTGACTGTGTCACTTTCGAGCCCCTCTCCATGCTTTCCTCCTCCCTCAGGGGACTTCCTCTCTCTGTCAAGCCTCACCAGACTCGTGAGGTGTGACAGGTTTTGCTTGGCTTTTTTTCTGCTCTGACATTCTGTTTTGGAATTTTTTGTTTACCTTCTCTTTGAAGAGGATTAATGAAGACCCTGAGATCATTCTGAGGATGCCGGTCAGTTGTGGACTCTTCTCCCAGGGTCAAGAAAACTGCATAGGGTCAACTGTGGTTGTCACATATACTGACGTGACACAAAGGAACTTGTGAAGCTTCAAGTGACTTTGCTTTCTTGGATACTCTTTTTTTATTTGTTTCCCTTGCTCTGACTTCTGGATTGGTCTGGCCTGCTAGGATCTGACACCTGTGTCTCCATAGACGTGTGTCTGGACTGGCAAGAGGGAGATTTTTGCCATCTGGACAACGGTCTCTGGAAGAGATCTGTCATGGGGAATGCTGCCGGGAGTATGGAACTGCCCTTAGGCCGAGAAGCCAAGTCTATGGGGGCCACCATGGCCTCAGTGGCCCCACAAAAACAGGCATCAACCCCCAGATTGCCTATGCCCTCAGAGGAAGAGCTGCAGGAGCGTTTCAATGTGGTGCTGGTGAGTGCATAACTGAGAAGAGTGTCCGCATGTGTGTGTGTGTGTGTGTGTGTGTGTCTGTCTGTCTGTCTGTTTGGATAGATGTGGTCATCCTCTTGCACTGGTTGTAACAGCAGAAGTTTGAGACTCTACTCTCTTTACTCTCTTTCATTCACATCTTCCATTACCTTCAAGATAAAGTCCAGCAGATTACTTATTGTCACATGCAAATGCGAACACCCACACACGCGCACACACACACATACACACAAAAGCAACAAGCATCATGCGCTCAGTGACCCTCTTATGCAAGATGGAGATTCCTGGTTTTATAAAAATGGCGATTCTTGCCTTTCTCATTGGCAGCTGTCACAACACTCAGCAAAGTATAGGGAGACAGAGAGATAAATATAGAAAATATGAGCAACCGCAGGGTGCTACTGTTAAAGTTCCCTGAGCACACAGTACCTGCCAAGCAACTTTTTGCCGGTCTTACTCCCCAAAACACACAACAAACTTGTTTATACTCATTCAAGCAGAGGTATCTGTTCAACTCAGACCTGTAGAGAGCAGGGTGGGGCAGCAGGAGAAGTGAAACTGTGTTTCAGTGACAGCAAACTCATAGCAAAAATGAGTTTTCTTGTACTTTTGGTAGAAAATCTTTTAATTTTCATTTGTTGTTGGACAGCAAAATCTCTAACTTTATGTGTTGGGAAATTCCTTGAACTGTCAACATTCGATTTTTTTTCTGTTTCATTCAGTGGTAAAGATGGGGGTAAAAATACATTTTGCATCTGATATAAAGTAGCATTTGTCTGTTACTACTTCTTCCATTTTGATCTGATTTACTTTTTTTTGCACCTGAAAGATGTGCAGGGGAGAGATGCAAGCGATCGGGGGGCATTTGGGTGCACGTGTGGGCGAGGAATGGAGCTGTCGATGTTCTCATCCACATTGCAGTGGGTGTTTTGCTGTCACCCTAATGGGGCAAAACAAAACAAGATGTTTGAAGTCCTGAGTGGATCAAGTGTTGCTTCCCCTCTATTTTTGCATAAACAGCACAGGCATGTTTCTGGGTGACTGTTACTAAAACCTGTCTACCATCCAGCACTTCCTTCAGTACTACCTCTGTCGCCTGGGCTTTAAATCTATATTTATTAAACCTGTGCTACTACATCCTCATATAATTTCTGAAAAATGGCAGCAATATCACTCCAACTAGTTGTATTCTAGAAATGTTAAGATGCATTAATTTCAGCAACTGCTTCACTGACCACTTTTCTGGCCTTTAAAAGAAGGCATTAATACAGTTTCCAAAATGCTGGTCATACTCAGACTTTATTTCAGTCACTCATGACTCAAGTCTCAGTTTTTGTTATAATGCAATGTTAAATAGAGCTGTGTTTTTTTTTAAGAAAAGTGAAATAATGATAAATTTGCATATGTTTTGACTGAGTTGAATACATTACAGCATTCAAGGTCACTTTTGCCCTGTTGCATAAAGTTGCATTGTATTATATGCACACCTAGAATTTCCTCCTATGTTCAGGTTGTTTTTTGTGGATAAAAAATAAAATTGCTGCATTTTATTGTATGATTAGACATTGTTCGGTGTCGTGTACCTGCTTTTGTTAACATGATATTGTTGTGGCGACCTGGGCATTGTTTAGGGATGTGAAAATTCAGTTAGTGAAGCGCTGTGATTGTTTTTATGGAAAGGTCCCTTTTCATGTCAGTCAAAGTGCCTGGTGTGTGGAGGGCAGGGTGTGTTTTGAAAGAATGGCAATGGGGGTGGAGGTGGAAACTGAGGAAGTAGGCAACAGCTGGGCAACAACTGGTGGGCACAGCAAGGCTGAAGGTCTATGGGGGTTAGTTAGTGTAACTTTGACTGGTCCCAAAAACTGTCCAAAAATAAAAGTTAGCCTCCTACAAACAGCAAGCCCCAGTCATTTTATTTGACCCAAGCAATGATTTTGGCATTATTTGTGCAGCATGCATTACGTGGTTTGCACTACTTAGGATGGATGAATGAAGCTTCATGAACCAATTTAATAACTAAATATGATTTATGAAACTACTGAAAATAGAATTAAATATAAAGACAGCGTAAGGGCGAATGGGTATAATCCAGCACAGCTCAAGCAGGGAGAAATCTGTAAAAGATGCCAATAGCTGCACAAAATACCTTGCAATGATTTCCACATATGATGTGATTTTATTTAAAGTGCTTTTTACCAAACTGTATCTATATTAGTGAAGCAGAATCTGGTTGCCAAATGCGGAGGATTTCAAGCAAGTTAGCTCGAACTCAAACTCTCTACACTAACTGGCTACCAGTGCCAATGCACACATCATGACAACTAAAGAAAGATGTGACTTTTAATGTGAGCAGCTCACAGTGTATTTTCATATCCCTTCCTTTACGCTATTGCTTTGATATTTTATGACTGGGGCATTGTAGCTGTGGTTTGTTGTAGGTGTCTGTCTGTGTCCATTGTTTGAAATGCAGTAGCAGAGAGGAGAATGTCGTGCAGAGACCCTGTGTTGCTCTGCTGAGGTAGAGAAGTGGTTGAGCCATGCTGTGCTCACACGCTCGGTGATATTCCGGTTAATTGGGATTTGACTATCGCAGCAGTGGACTATTTGCTATGAATTCAGTACCACCCCCTTCCCCTGCCATTACATCCATGCTGCGCCAGCCGAGGTCATGGAAACATGCCGGCATGTATCATGACAGTGTGCGTGTTTTGAGGGCAGGCAAGCTGGGTGACATCCTTGTGTGTCCCTTTTACTGAAGCAGAATCTCACGATGTCACGTGCCTGCTAAGGAAAGCTCACCTCACTACCCCCACCATCGCAGACACGCCCACATCACACACATGCCACACATGTGCTGAAAAATCTGCTGACGGTTGTCTCGCATTGGACATGGAGCAACATGGCATCCAGTGTTTGCTGCACAGGCAATCTGGAGCAGAGAGACATCAACCACTGCAATGGAAATACATATATACTGTATGAGGATAATCTGGAGTTTCCAATGGTACTGTTGGATGAGATGAATGTCAGTTCAAAAAATAAAAAAGTGTTTTCTCCACCCCAAGCTTTTCTGACTTTCAGGGTGAAGTGTTTTAGAAATGAATGAATTTTGTCATTCGTAGAGGAGGCCTCGCATTGCCCCATATTATCAAACGGAGAACAGGGTTTTATATATGTTAGTGATTTTACATTCACCTGCATTTTGAAGCAAGCAAACCTCAGTGATTATTTAGTGACTCTGATTTTGACATTTGTCTTCTACACAAAAGGAAGGCCCTGGCTTATCAGTATTCTCTTGCCACAAAGTGGGAGTAAACTATGAAGCAGAACAGTATCGTTGTCTTCCATTTATGCATTAGCCAATGCTTTGCTCTAAGTGACCTGGCAGAATTTAGTGACCCGTTTACATGGCATGGTGATTTGTGAAGCAGTTTAGGGAAAGTATCTGGACCAAGGGCACTGCGGCATGGATGGGACTCAAAGCTCAGTCCTTCAAGTGCAAAGTGGCAACGCTGACCATTTGCCCACCTGGTACCTCCAGCAACACAACAGCAAGCACACTTCTCACACCACTTGCTAATGATAAAATATTATTGGTAATGAACATCTGTAGTGCAAGATCTAATGTTTCATCTCCACATTAATAACACAGCGAAGTGTGGAAGAAAATAACCACAGGCTTTGTATGGTCACGATCTTCCTGTGCAGATGGGGCAGTGTGAGATGCGCACCTGTGTGTTGTGTGTAAGTGTCTGTCAGAGTGTGCTCAGGGCGACACCACCATCACCACCATAAGTCCATCCCATCACTCTGTAGAGTCTACAGAAAGGTCATTACAGCTCTTAGAAGGAAACGGAGACCAGAGATGGGTGTTTCGTCTGCTTTCACCGTAATCCCAGTGTCCCTGGTACTGACACTTTCCATGTGATCTGGCAAGACTTAGAACTTACATGCTGTACCACATGCTACTTTAAAAAGGAAATTCTATACAGTGTTAAGATTATTATCTACCCTGCAACAGACTAGCATGCCATCTAGGGGATAACCTGCACAGCATTGCTTCCTGCACTTTGAGATTTGCTCTGGACCCACATACAAAACGCAAACTTGAACACTGAGTTGTCATGCAAAATTTTAATTGTATGCCTCATGGATGCATGTAAAAATTGGTGAACAGTCTTCCAGCTCATTGATGCAAACAGCAAATATAAAGTCCAAATATAAAATTGTGATTGTGAACCTGGTTGTGTAGGGCTTTACATGTAACGGATAAGCATATACAGGTAGGTTTGTCTAAAGCAAGACACGTACTGTATTACGCTGCCACTACCTGATACACAGAGATTGTAATGGAAAAAACAGCCCCAAAATATACACAAACACATTATTAAAAAAAATCATATATAAAATCATACCAAGTAATATCAGAAATTTTAACACAAGTAATTTGATTTTCTGACAGTGAAAAGTATGTTTTTACACCTCCTACTAAGAGTATTGTTAATAAGAAGTCAATAAATGGGTTCCAGGTGTCACAGGAAGGATTTGGTCTAAGTCCTTTAAATAGAGTTGCGATGATAGATGTGTCCTGCAAAACCCGTGGCCAACCCGCTGTGTGACAAATGTACTCTTAGCTTGAGTCATATCTAAGACACAGACTGGCTTGTAGGAAAGACGACACTAAACTTTTGCACAGAGATGCAGTTTCTGTTTCTGCTGCTGGGTGTTAATTTTGTCTTTATGGCTGGTTTGCGACAGAGTGTGTGTGTGTGTGTGTGTGTGTGTGTGTGGACGCACGCGCGCACTTGCATGCGTTCCTCTCTTTGCCCTTCATCCCGGCCATCACAGAGCCCTCCTTTCAATGCGTTCCCTCCTCATATGTTCCTGGTGGGGGAGTGAGCTTCTGGGAGTTCCCTTTTCTCAACATCACGTCCTTGGCCTCATGTGATTCACCTGCAGAAACGTCAGCGCCAGAATCCAGCCTTTCTTCTGGAAAGCACAAAGAGCAAAGGGTTAATTTAAGGAAGGGAGGCTAGCATATGCTTTTGTGACTCCACTGTACGTGATGGTAGAACCTAAATAATAAATAAATGGTGGAATGTACATAAACAATTCATTTGTGTGGGTCATCTTCATATTTATACTCTCATTCTCTCATTAACCGCTTGAACAAGTTAGGCTTGGGGCGGCCCAGAGACTGTTCCAGAAGCACAGGGCACAAGGTTAGTCAGGGTACACCCTGGTTCAGGATGCCAGGGGGGCCTTATCGAACTTGTGCCTTTATTAAAATCCACTTTTTCCCTTTTGCTCTTCTCTTAACTTAAATTTGTAAACGTGAAGCAAAACGTGACAAACGGCAGCTCACATTCAAGCAGCACAACATGAGTTCTGCTCAGTTCTGAAGTTCAGAGTTGAGCTCTGAACAGGAGATGACGCTCATTTAAAAGGCTCCATATGTACCTGTTCAGATGAAGTGAAGCCTTAGAGAATCTGAAAGAAATCTCCTGGGCTTTTTGTGTACGGTGGCTCTGACACAACAGTTTGGTGGCAGCTGATGTGAGCGGGTTGTCACCAGTGCTGCAGTGTCACCAGGAAGGGTGGGTGTGGCTGCTGTTCCCCGTGGGGTGCGTGGTGTCAGCGTGCGCCTGAATAAGTGTAGGATCACGGCTTACATTTCATCGGTTGGAATCTCCTGCACTCACCTTGCCACAATGTCAAACTTGGGCTGATAGGATATAATTGTGTAGTCGGGTACAAAATTGCCAACAAGCTACCTGTATCACCGGGGGCCTTCCTGTGGAGCACCTGTCCCCCAGTGGGGGCATGGAGCTGTAGGGTAGAGGGAGGTAAAACAATGGAGGTGCAGGAAAAGGTCCAGAAGATCTTTCCTCTGTGCACTCCAAGCATTCATATCTGCATGTGTGTTTGCTCTCTGAGTCAAAAGTCACTGCCTGCATTTTTTTATTTGTCCTTGGGTAAAGGGTGGACTGGTGGGGATGGACAATTCCTGATCAATATGGTGTGAGAACTGATTTGGGCAGTGTGTTCCCTGGCTGGCCAAGAGGAGTTTCCAGTACACTTACCTAAAAATGTTAACACAGGCATACATGAGGAATAAAAAGGGCTTTTAGAATGATGGTTCTCAGGAAAATTCTGGCAAAACACCAATGAGACCGCTCGCTTCATGCATCCCTCTGCCCTCCGTGTTAAGTGTGGTTTTTCTGTTGTGAGGTTAGATTCCCTCAGCCTTGCTGTGTAGTTGCAAGGAGACACATCCAAAACGTTGTTTCCGTTATGCATTGCAAAACAGGCTGTAAATAAGCCCCTCGCTGTGGGGTACGGCTAGGGCCACAGGAAATGCTCAGCTATTTGTGCATCAGTGTGTGCACGTGTACACGCTTACATTCATGCGTGGGTGCGTGTGTGCGTGCGAGTAAAAATCATACAGTCACCAAATTCTTGCTCACATGTGAACCAAATTCCCTGTACATGCGAGCATGCTTGGCCAATAAGTCTGGTTCTGATGTGAACATGAATCACATTAATACGTCACCCTTCATACACACACACACACACACACACACACACACACACACACGAGTAGTGGACAAAATGAAATCTGCATAGATGCTGGTCACTACCTACTGTGCACATTACACTGGTGGCGGTTAGGGATCTTATACCGAAATTCGTCTTTATTCCTCTGCCTTATGAATGTGTTTTCCCGCTGCTGTCGTTCCACCACCGCTGCCACAAATTTTGCGACCCTTCTTTCAATAGTGTGGAGCCCACTTGCCCAGGACACCCGCATCCTTGGGGTGGTCTGATGTCCCAGCTGAAGCGGAGCCAAAGGAATTTTTCTGACATACAGAAAGGTTTCGATGTTGGCCTGGCAGCATCAATCCCAGCGTATCGACTGAGTCACAGTTACGGAGCCCCATTGATCAGGCAGCACCGCTCTTCCTGCTTCTGTTTTTTTTTTTACAGATGAAAAGCTGGGGGCGGGGAACACTGCAGTGCTCTGTGTATCGATGTGCCTTTTTTAGCCGATTTATGGCGCCAAAATTCATGTCACACAACCTCTGCCAACAGTACCTTCAGGGATTCGTTCTTAAATATTCAATACCCAGAGAAATTCTGCATCACGAGTAGTTTCGCTGACTCTCGGAGAAGCACTGATCTTTTCTCTCCTTCATGATTACTGCTGAACCGCACCGGTCAATCTTTCGTCATGCCATCGACCTAACAGTGAAAAATGCTGCCTTAGTTAAATTTATTTATCTGAGACGTTTCTTTAAACTGGTCCTCTGCTACGGCTCAGCAGCGCAGGTGAGGTGGGATGTTGACTCTGCCACGGACATCACAGGTCATCATTTGGAGGTCTAGCTTATTCGAAAGCGGCGGAAACATTGCCAAGCTGCCTGGAGAACAACTTTAATACAAATCCACATTACCAGCCAGGTGTCAGAGGACAGCAGAACAGGGACACGTACTCTAAAGGGTGGCAAATCCGTACTCCAGAACTGGACATTTTTCCGGACTCTTTGCTAAGGGATGTGGATTCAGTGACTATCCAACTCAGCTCTGCAAACCTCCTTGGCTCAAAGTTTCTCCCGAGCAAATTAAAAAATACGTTGACTGAGGGAGCAGTGGGGGAAGATGCAGGGAAGGGACGTTTCCATCTTTTACTCTCCTGCCACCTACCCCAGTTTCACATAGCAGCAGCCACTTAATAAGCTGTAATTTGCACTGCTGGGGTGGTAGTAAATTTGGAGGGAGGGGGATGTTAAAGCCAGAGGCAATGCAAGTGCAGACGGGTCCTGCTGGACCCATAGAGTTGGAATATAGGACAGTCAGGCTGAGTTAATGGGTTTCTTCTAGCGCTAGCGGTGGTAGTGGTGTGAGTTGATGAGGCAGGCATACACACACAGCACTGGCACTCATTCGAAACTCTTACTGCTACCGGAGGCGGGTGCGAGCTGACGCAGGAGGCTGCCACACACGTAGCCAGGCTCTGAGATGCGAGCGACGGATTGTTGCATAACACTGCGGTTACATAATGGAGACAGGAGCTCAGGACGTTGTACTCAGTGACCGTTAGGGGGGTGGTCTCGATGCGGCACATCTTGATGCGTTCACCAGAGCTGGGGTGCCACGGCGGTGCGGGGATCCTCTCTCGGAGGCTGTGGAGCCACCATCGCTGTTACTGGTACCCATCTTGGTGAAAGCACACAGGAAAGAAAACAGAAAATGTTTTTTTTGAGCGGTATTCCAGCATCCCATTCATGCAACACTCCTGCTTTTCTGAGGTTATGAATATTGCAGCACAGGAGGGGATCAATTGGCGTGGGACCATGAAGGTGTTTAGCGTGGAAGACTCCACAGGGGGGTGGTGTTAGAATGGACTACAGGGCGGAAGACTGCACTGAACTGGAGCATGGATAGAGGGGCACTTCACTGGAGCCAATGTTGAGTGGAGGTGATAGTGTATGGGGATATGCACATCACTCAGATTAAATGCCTGGCTGACGCCTTGGTCCAAAATCATTTGCAACGTGAGATAAGCAGCTTTACATTGTTTTGCAAATTTATTCAGCGGGGTATTTTCAGGATGAGTCCCTCGGTCAAGGCTGTTGCAGCAGAATTATACAGGATATCTTCCGATTACAAAGCAATGCCGATCCCACGGGGTGCCGCGTCAAGCACTCCACCGCCATGATGTGTGAAGAGGAGGACCCAAATGGAATGGTGTTGGGGTGGTGCTTAGATTTGGAGACCCCCTGCAAGGTTTGTCAAGGACTGAACAGGGGATCTAAGACAGCCCCTTTGTCTTGAGCAGCCAACTGCTTTCACAGATGCCCATCCTTGCTAGGCCATAGTGTAACTAGCTGGTGACCTCACCTTAGTCTGGTAAACAATTCATGTTAGTCACAGTGATATAGCTTCCTATATCATACAAATTCCACACCCAACAAAGCAGGTACATGAGCAACACAAGTACACTTTTAGGTGGAGTAATATTCACATTATTACATGCTTCGATGTAGGTGCTGTAGCTATGCTCATACTGAAACAGTACAGCATTGTTGTTACATGCAAAACTACGGCACATCATGTGTCCACAACTATATGGGCAAATATCCTGTGAGTCTTATTAGCAGTATGATCAGTAATATAAAATATGACCAAAAAAATGTCCAAATAAGTTGGAAATATCTAACAGTTACTACAAATAAGAATTATTAGTAACGTAAAACATTATGACAGCATGGCAATAAAACCTCCTGTTGTCTGATAAGTCCAAGAGGGGAAAGATTCTTTTTGGTTACTTATGTCAGTGTTTTTGCTTACCTCTGGGGTACCCCAAGGGCCACTAAACAATGACTCATCTGGATAGCTTCAGAAACCTCCTTGGACACTTGTTTCACATTCAGCTTTGAGGTTTTGAGATCTCTTTTCTAAAAGTGTTGTGCGGAAATGTCCAAATGTCTTGCAAGCAGAAGGAAGTGAGGAAAGTGTGCATTCTGGGATTCTGCAAGAACGTTGGGGGCTGCGCTGTCCATGACGCCATTGCTCGCATCGCTCTCCCATTTGGAGTTAAGGTTACAGACGCTCTTGCACCATTTGCTCTTTGGCAGTAGTAAATTTAACATGGTGGAGCAACAGAACATCCTTAGCGCTAACATAATGACTCTAGAATAAAGAACCTTATCTGCACTGACCTCCACAAAGGATGCTGGCATGAGCAGTTCTTTTTGAAGGGATAGAGCTGTCCTTTCAGCATTTTCTCTTGAGGGCCTTATATATTATTGAAGCCATAATCATAGTAACCGGCAGCGGGAGCACAGGGAGGTTTTTTGCAATTAAAAACAAGGTCAAGTCGAATTCTTCCTCTTAAAAAGCCTGAACTTCTCCCAATCTCTGTTTCGGTCACAAATCTTGAACCTTGGCAAAGTTTTTCCGTCCCCTGTCTCAGTGGGACAGACTGAAGCAGCTGTGACCGTAAATGATTTGCACAATCCCTTGTCATTCCCTTGTGACCGTGGTGTAATACACAACTAACCCACATATCAGTGCAGTCTTAGGACTTTCTGCTCTCTGTTTAAAAAAAACAACTCAGCTGAAATTATTTCAAACTTTGGGTTGCTTTTATATGTTCATTTTATTATGTTGACATTCTTCTTCTGTGAGGAGAAAACATATGCACAGTGAATTTACTACATAATTCAAGGATGCAAACAACTGCAGCTTTGTTATCATTTAAGAACCAGCGCAGTCTAAGCCTCTCTAAAGCCGTTTAAATGGATAATAGAACATCTGTGGCATTTCCGCAGGTTATTTGCCATGTAACACCCTCATGCTTTTTTTAATCAAGATATGAGATGTTAATGTCCCAAAACTTTTGTTTCTGCGAACAGAACTCAATGAATCTGCCACCAGACAAGGTGAAGCTTCTGTGCCAGTATGACAATGAGAAGAAGTGGGAATTGGTCTGCGATCAGGTGAGACTGTCCGTGATGCTCGGCACGAAACGGGCTCTGCGTTGCCTCGGGCAAAAATTAGGACGCAGTCAAATTTATGCAAACCTGTGATGACTTTTTTATATTCGACCTCTTAGGCCAATGTTGTAAAACGAATGACTTCCTAAAGCCTTTCTTTCATGCAAAATTCCTATCTGTTTTATATGTCTCTGCCCAGTGTGGCTCAATAAAATATGAATAACGCACGTTTTGTCCTGAGATCAGCTTGGCTCGCACAGGTGCGTCTGTTAGACACCTGTAATCGATACTTGGCCGCTCGATGAAATTTGAAGCAGTCTTATGATGTCGCTGGATTTTTGCATGTCAGCGCCTTCGGATTAAACAGCCACTTAAATGCTCACCCCCCCCCCCCCCCCCCCATTGCAGAAACCCCCAGAAGGTGACCTGACAGTTGTCACAGGGCCTGCTACTTGCTGCGTGTCTCATCAATATTTTATACTGCCATGGCAACTGTGGCAAGCCAGATGTCTGCGTGTGGCCCAGACAGTAGTGTCACGTGCATGCACCCACTATGATGGTGAACGTATACCTATGGCTCAGGGAGTCTGGTTTCCTTCACCGGCCTGGGCCCGACGTCACATTCAGCCTCACGCCCCTCCCTACTTACTACTCTACACCTTGAGCATCTCATGCTTGAGAACCGTGATCTGAAGTGAAACCAAGTCATTGTGTCTGTGTCTTATAATATTTTTATGACAGCAGGGCCTCATCTGAGTAAAGTCTAGGTGTAACATGGGTTTCTGGGACATGCCCACCCCCCTCCCCAGTGTTCAAGCAAGCTTAATTTGTTATAATATCTGTGTATTACTGCACTGAGAGCTACTGCTAATATTTTTGGTCTCCACCAACACTTTATGAGTTCTTAAACCATTCCAGTAAAGTAACGCATAAAACAGCTCACAAGGTCCCAGAAGGTTCCAGCGCTGACCATGAAGCTGCAGCTCTGTTTTCCTCAACACCCAGGAACGCTTCCAGGTGAAGAACCCCCCCTCGGCCTATCTCGCAAAGCTCAAAAGCTACGTGGACCAAGGGGGAGTCACACGGAAGGTGGGTATCCCTCAGCACCACTTCTCGGTCAGTAAATTTCATAAGCATGCAGCTGAAAATGATCCTTATTCAAAAATTAAATGTGGGCGCTGTTTAATCTTCAGCATTTTTACGACTTCCTCAATAAAATATTGTCCAAACTCAGCAAGATATAGGAAAGTTAAGTCCGGCTGATGATTTGCAGTTTAATGAACCAATTTTGAACTGAAGGTGGATTAAGGCTGCGGCCTTGCAGTTTTTGAATATCTTTTATTTTCAGACTCGCAGCCAGCAAAGTCTAGCAAACCCTCTGTACAGTACTGTGGTGTGTGCTGCACGAAGCCATGCCTGAGATCACAGTGGTTCTGCAGTTTTAAAATCTAAACTTACACGTTTATCTTGGCCTCTCAAAACTGAGAACAATTGACAGCAGTAATTTAGTATTTACAGCAAGTGGTTGGTTCTGAGATCCTGGCCACATTTAGCAAAACTTACTTCTTTGAAATGCTGATGCTAAGCATGACTACTAATACAGTTCAAAATGTTGAATGTATATTGCAGAGAATGTATTCAAGCGTTCATAATGGATAACCAAGGAAATGGAAGCATGTGCCTTTTTGATAACCTACAGCGTTGCGGCAGCAAATTTAGATAAGAGGATGTACTTACATGCGGGCCTTTTGTCTTCATTCACGAAAGGGAACACAATGCATTTTCCACAGGTTCTGTCTTCAAACTGTTGTCATATCACACACCGATTTTTTACAACTAAAGTGCAGTAAATGACTTAAAAAAGTGACATAGCGCTTCTATTGTAATGCTGGTTATGATTAACTATGCCAACCTGTAAGGAATTATTTATGCACTTATTTACTAAAATTAGTTGAAGTACATGTGAAGTTCCTGTTTCGACGTTACAGTGACTTTACTTTTGCCCTCTTAGTTTAAAAGGCGCATACAGGAGTCAACACAGGTTCTGAGAGAGCTGGAGATCTCCCTGCGAACCAATCACATTGGGTGAGGATCCCATAGACACTTTGAACGTCTTATGATGTGCAGTGTCACAACACATCTTTTTCTTAAATTTCATGTACCAGCTCCGAAATTCATTTCAAATCTATAATCTCACTCCAAGACATTTCTAGGTGTGGTTATGCTCTGGTGGTCAACTTTGCATTTGTTCAGTTGTAACCCCTGGATCCATGTCCTACAGATGGGCTCAGGAGTTTCTAAATGAAGAAAACCAAGGTCTTGACGTTCTGGTGGATTACCTGTCCTTTGCCCAGTGCGCTGTTACGTGAGTGCCAATGTGAGACTGACAGCACTTTTCAGGAAACACAAGATGACTAAGATTTGTGACCTTCGATGCTTGATCGCATTTTGGTCATTCTCAGGTATGACATGGAAACTGCAGATAATGGTACTCTGCCAGTAGACAAAGGGAAGCCCTTGGAGAAATCAGTGGAGGACCTGAACAAGAGTGCCACCAACTCGCCCACTCACGGGGTTTCCAAAGCAGGCCGTTCCCTCACTGGGCGGTGAGTTCCACCAACCTTCTGTGCTACAACTGTGCCACAGGTTGGGTTGCTATGGAGGGGACCAAACCAAAGTAGCACAGCAGAGTATATGAGAATTGACCTTTGTTCTGCAACAAGTTCACAAGCATCTCCCACCCTGAAGTCACATGGTACTGTGGTAAGGTGCAACCAGAGATGTGAATATGGCACTGAACTTCCCCAACCACCAGCTGGTGTCAGTCCTAATAGAAAAATATCCAATAAGAGCGATAGGAGGGCATGTCTACAGCACACGTGTGCAGAAACACGAAGAGGTGGCATTGCAGTGAAGGGTGCCTGCAAGGTCACCGGCTCTCATCTCTCAAGCACTCCACAAACCCTTTAGATTTGAGGCTCATCTCAGTAAACCAGTGTATATCAGGTTGCAGTTTTGGAAACTGTAGATAAATAACTGTGCCTAAAGACTAAGGAGAGGGAGTGCAATGCAGATCTGAGTGTCGTGAAGCTCCTAGCATCAGCAAACGCCGTGCTGCATACTGCATTATGTGGGCTGGCCACATTCCATTGTCACAGAAAGATATTGGGGAAACGTTCCAACCATGTCATTTTAGTAGAAATGTGCCTGCGGTGAACTGCTAAGATGGGTCCATAGATGCAGTTCACACTCCAGCTGCACAGATCATTTCTGCAACTGCACTGCCATACCTTTGCAAAGCTATAAACTAATGTGTAACCCCAAAAGAGTTTATTCGATGGGGAAGTAATGGCTGCTGAATGAATCCCACCCACGTTCCGGTTTCTCCGTGTCACCTGTCAGGTTCAGCTCCCTGCACAGCAGAAAAACACTGCGGAATTCGCGAATCATCAGCCAGAAGGACGACGTTCATGTGTGCATCATGTGCCTACGTGCCATCATGAACTACCAGGTATGGGAGACCACACATCGGCACTGCCTTTCAGGATCGCTGGTGCTCACCTCAGGGGCAACAGTTTACAGAGTACCAGAGTACCCCGGTGTCTGTATCCTGTATGAGAGTAATTTCTACTCCAACCCTGCGCTTTTGTACTGTCAAAGCATTCCCTTGTGAAGAAAATTTTTTAACAGGGGCCCTTAAAGAGGTGACTTTTAAGGCACAGCCAGTTTTAAGCACTAGTGTGAGACTTAATATGTCTGACTACATTTTGTAAATGTTGATTTGTATGGCAGCTCAGCAATTTTTGACGGTGTTCTTGAACCTTTTTCAGTCTGGGTTCAACCAGGTGATGACCCACCCACGCTG